>UESW01004604.1:132308-174803 GCA_900491605.1 Calamus simplicifolius
TCATCTCTAAGTACTTTGATTTCAAGATGAATGATGAAAAAGCAATTCTTGCACAAGTACATGAGTTGTAAATTATTGTCAATAAATTGGTAGCGGTGAAGATAGAGGTTTTCAAACCTTTCCAAGTAGGTGCAATTATTACAAAGTTGCCATCATCTTGGAACGGATTCAGAAAGAAATTGCTTCACAATTCTGAGGATTATTCCTTGGAACAATTGCAAAACCCTTTGAATCGAAAAGGAATCGAGGGTGCATGAAAAGATTGAGAAAGTAAATTTTAGTACTTTGAAGGCAAATGTTGTGAGCAACCTTAAGAAGTCCAAGAAAATGAAAGAGAACAAACTCGATCTTAAAAGGGATCAAGATAAGTTCAAGAAATTCATCAAAAATAAGCCCAATGTGAGTTGCTTTGTATGTTGCAAACTTGGGCACTTTGCTTGTGATTGCAGGCACCGAAAGGGGCAAACCAATAAAGCAAATGCAATCGAAGTAGATGATGAGATTGTCACCACCGTAAGAGAAGTCATGGTGGTCAGAGGCAAGGTTCTCGGTTAGTGGTATGATACTTATGCCACCGTCCATGTTTCCTACGATAAGTCACTTTTCAAGACTTATGTGGATGTCACCGAATGGACAAAAAATAAATGGGCAATGAAGGCCGATCCAAGGTGCTGGGAAAGGAAGCGTGGATCTCCACTTCACATCCGAAAAGAAGATCACTTTAATCAAATGTGTTGTATGTACCGAATATAAATAGGAATCTTATTAGTGGGGATTTTTTGGGCAAACCAAGGATTAAAGTGTATTTGAGTTGAAAACTTATACTATCCCGTAATGATGTTTTTGTTGAAAAAGGCTATTCTAGTGATGGAATGGTCAAGCTTATGTATCATTGACAATTCTATTAATAAAGAATGTTGCTTCCGCTTATATTGATGAATTACATTATGGCATGGTAGACTAGCACTTATTGGTATTAGTACCATGAAAAGGCTTGTTAAATGTGGTTTGATTTCTTGCAAAATTGATGAGTTCAATAAATGTGAAATATGCATTAAATCAAAAATGACTAAGAAACCATTTCATAGCGTTGAGAGAAATACTAACTTTTAGAACTTGTGCATTCTGATATATGTGAATTTAATGGCATGTTAACTAGAGGTGGGAATAGGTATTTCATTACCTTTATTGATGATTGTTCTAGATTCACATATGTTTATTTATTAAGCATAAAGATGATGCTTTCATGCTTTTAAAATTTATAAAGTAAAGTTAAAAATCAATTAGGTAGAAATATTAAAATCCTTAAAAGTGATAGGGGTGGAATATTTTTCTAAAAATTTAATGCATTTTATGAAGAAAACAGAATCATACATGAGTGTTCGCACCACGCATACCCGAACAAAATGGGTTTGGCTGAACATAAAAATAAAATATTTTTAGAGATGATAAATGCCATATTGTTGCATGTTGAGTTGCCTTCTAATTTATGGGTGAAGCATTATTTGCAGCATTGTCATATTCTTAATAGAATTCCTTTAAAAAAATAAGACCTCTCCATATGAGTTGTGGAAAGGAAAAAAACCCAATATAGGCTATTTTAAAGTGTGGGGGTGTCTTGCTTACTACAAGAACATCGATCCTAAAGGACCAAGTTGGGTCCTCATGGAATTAGGTGCGCTTTTGTAGGATATGCCATAAATAGCAAAGCCTATAGACTCCTTAATTTGGATTTAGTATGATAGTGGAATCTAGAGATGTCGAGTTTCTTTGAGAATTTGACCACTTTCGGAAATAATTCTCAAAGTACCATAAATGAAGATTCTTGCGAGGAGAGATACTTCAAAGGTTGTTGAAGAACAACCGAAGCTTCGAAAAAAAAAGAATCCAAAAGTTAAGGATTTAGGACCTGAAGAAATAGATTCTCAAATCATTTCTTTCTATTTGATAGAAGGAAGTTGAGAGAATTTTATTCATAGGTACCTATTGTTCTTCAAGTGAAAGACGATCCTAAAACTTTTAAGGAAGCTATGGCTTCGAGAGATTTTGCTTTTTGGAAGGAAGCTATTCAAGATGAGATGGATTTTATAGTCAAACCATACTTGGGAGCTTGTTAAGTTACCCAAAGGGTCTAAGCCTATTGGTTATAAATGGGTGTTTAAGAAGAAGTATCATAACGATGATACTTTAAATACCTACAAAGCTAGACTAGTAGCTAAAGGTTTTCGACAAAAAGAAGGAATTGACTATTTTGATACATATGCACTGTAGCTAGAATAACAATAATTAAAATATTATTTGCATGGCTTCATTGCACAACCTTTATGTTCATCAAATGGATGTCAAAACGGTATTCCTAAATGGTGATCTCGATGAGAAGGTCTATATGAAACAACGAGGGGTTTGTTCTTCTGGGTAATGAACATAAAGTGTGCAAGATTGTTAAATCCTTGTACGGATTGAAACAAGTGCCCAAACAATGGCATGAGAAGTTTGATTCGTGATACTCTTAAATGGATTTGTTCACAACATTTCTGACAAGTGTTTATATACTAAAGTGCATGGTGACTTTGTGATATATGTGTGCCTTTATGTTGATAATATGTTGATCATTAGCAATAAAATAAAAGGCATACAAGAAACGAAAAATTTATATCATCTACTTTTAAGATGAAAGATCTTGGACAAGTTGATACTATTTTGGGCATCAAAGTGAAACAAAATAGTGGGGGTTTTGAACTTGATCAATCATATTATGTTGAGAAAGTGTTACACAAGTTTAAACATTTGAAGTTCAAAGAAGTGAACACCCCGTTCGATCTAAGTCTAAAGCTTGAAAAGAATAGTGGACGAGCCGTGGCTCAACTTGAGTATGCAAGTGCTATTGGTTGTCTAATGTATTTGATGCAATGCACTAGACCCGATATAATGTTTGAGTCAGTAAGCTGAGTAGGTTTACTAGCAATTCCGAGTGTAGAGCATTGGAAGGCTATTGGTAGAGTCTTTGGTTATCTTTTGAAAACCAAAAGACTAGGTCTACAATACTCTAAATTTTCTACTATATTGGAAGGATATACCGATGCAAGTTGGATATCGAGTGTGGAAGATAGTAAATCTACCACTGGTTGGGTGTTTACACTAGCGGGTGGTGCAATATCTTGAAAATCTAAGAAACAAACTTGCATTACACACTCAACAATGGAGTCAGAGTTTGTGGCTCTAGCTTCAATAGGACATGAGACTGAGTGGTTAAGGGATCTTCTATTGGAAATCCCATTGGCTTGTGAGAATATTTCAACTATATTGATACATTATGATAGCCAAGCCACTTTAGCCAGAGCGTACAACGAAGTGTACAATGGAAAGTCTAGACACATTAGTCTAAGATATGAGTATGTAAAAAAATTAATCAAGGATGAAATAATTTCTCTCACCTTTGTGCGATCAAGCTATAATCTAGCTGATCCACTTACTAAACCTCTTACAAGAGATTTAGTAAAGATGACTTCAGAGGGATGGGTCTAAAACTCCTTGAGTAAAAGTCCACCAATAATGGCAACCCAACCTAATATTAAAAATAACTAGTCTTAGGTTCAATAGGGTAACAACAAGTCATTGATAAGTGAATTGTAGCTGCACTTAGTGTATAGTGCTGACTGTTATAAGTTTGAGAGTTGAGCTTTTAAACTCTTAATGAAGTTCAGTCATATGAACAAGTATCTGTTGTAATAAGATACTGAAAGAACTTCACCTATATGAACCTTAAGATTGTGTCATCTCAAGTGAGAGTTAGAATTTCTCTCATGAAAGGTTCATAAAATAGGATAAGCACATGGTCATAAATTATGCTAGCAAGTGGTGTAGGCAAAGAACTCTAAAGAGTGTGTGTGGAGTGTCATCGGTCTTGACACAAGGGATAACGATTCAAAGCTTTCATGCTACCAACGATCTCGTTAAGACTTTATGATGCTTTCACTAAGGTTAGGTTCAAATCAAAAGATACCTAACTGTATTAATGTTTCTTTAGTCTACTCTGGACTGTACTTAGTCCAATGTAACTAAGTGAAGGATTGTTAGATTTTGTTCATATTAAACATATCAGCCATGATATGCTGATATGCACCTGAAATTAGTTTTGAGCACTTGGTACTCGTCACGCGAGCATCAGCACTCATCGTGAGCATAAGCAGATGTTAAGCATTGATATTTTTATGGTTCTAATGTATATTTTGAAAAAAAAAATATTATTTTTTCTATTAGCGAACCATTAAGACCATAAAAGAGAGCGATTAGATCTCTCTTAGGAGGTTAACCAAGCCTATAAATAGGCTCAAGGTCCAAAGATATAGGCATCTAAGTCTGTGAGAGTCTGTATTTTAGTACTGATTTCCTAATTAGCCTAAGGTCCTACTAAAAAGGAAGCTTGAAGCCCTAAGTTCCTCAGCCCTATTGAGAAGAAAACTCAAATCTTAAAGGCCAAGAAGAAGAAATTTTACAAGTGCCTCTTCCATTTTTTTCTTTCTTTTCTCTTATCATTTTATTGTTGTTGACTCTATCTTTTTTTTTGGACATATGAAGGAATCATTGGGTTATACCTTCATACGATTATTCTCATTATAAAAGGTTTAGATCGAACTAAATCATTATATCTTAGGCACAGTTGGCCTATAACCTGCATAAAGGGGCTAGAACTAGTCCTTAAGATAATGCATCTTGATCCAAGCATGATCCTATAATTCCTTTTATTTTATATTTTCTTATTAATTTTCTTTTTATACAGTTTAGATCCCTAGCAATTTCTAGGCATTGCATCTAATAGATATTAGGCATGTCATACTTGATAAGAGGTGTGGTATATTGCTTTCCATGTCTTAGTAATGGATCTATCATAAAGCAACAAAAATGCATTGAGATAGTTCCTCCACTAACTTTTGTAATTATCTATGTCTTGTAACTATAATTCATATATAATAATCATCACTCAAATAAGAATAGCCATCATCTAGATCAAAAATACAATCATCATTATATTTGAAATCATAGTTATAATAGTTACTGATACGGCTGACCGTCCCCTCTGGGTGGTATTATAATCTTTTGCATAATTTTTGAAAATAATGATGTGACAGCAAAACCCAGATATGAAATCTTGGCTCCGGCCTCCAGCAACGGCCTTTGGCTCCGGCCTCCAGCTTTGGCCTTTGGCTCCGGCCTCTAGCGATGGCCTTTGGCTCCGGCCCTAACTTGGTGCCTTTCTTGCATACACAATGACCCACCCTAGGCAACAGATCCGAGATTCGAGGTCTGTTGCCGTATACCTCGCTCACTAAAATCACAAGCAAGTGCTAGCACGCCCGAAAGTTACCGCTACAAGCGGCCCTCATCCAACAACGGCTTAACCACTCGCCGCTCAAAGGAGCTTATCCCAACGGGGAAGATTCGACGGTTCCAACGGAACGAGGTAAACGTGACCCCCCAGACAGGTATAAGAAGAGGACCCGAGCTCAACGCCGGGGGATCTCTCTCAATCTCTCACTCACTACTACAAAATGAGCGACAAGTTTACTAACTTGAGCGTTGGAGGGTCCTCGCCGGGAACACCGGCCAGGGACTTCTTGCAGGTTTTCGAAGAAGGAAGACAACCTCTCCATCCCATTTGGAAGCCCACGATAAAGCCGCTCATCATTGTTGATTTGTCCGCATCAGATTGGCATGCCAGGAAGGGGGTGGCCGCACGCGGGGAAGGCGAAAGTTCTCCCTGTGACCCCACCAATTCTGCAAGGAAGACGATGGTGACAACACGAGCACAGGAGGCTTCCTCCAGCCATGCCACGGAGCGCATTCCGTGGGCTGAGCAATCGGAGGCCAACCTCCATGTTCCGCCCCCTGCACAAATGAGCCAGCCCGATCGGCTTGAGGTTCTGGCTCACCAGGTCCAGGACCTGATGACAATGGTACGGGACTGCAAGAACACTGCTTGGCCGCCGCCCCTCAACCCCCTGCGCCTGGTGAAGGGGTGCGGGGGACAATTTAGTCTCACCAAGGTGGGACCCCACCGAGGCCTCCCGTCACTCACCTCCTGAACCTCGTCGCCGAGAGGCCTCGAGGCGACGGCGGTCCCCCTCCCATCACTCCGATCGTTCCCACCATGGCCGGAAGAGAGAGAATCTAGACGGGTGCGTTCCTTACGCCGGCGATCTTCTTCGGCTTCCTCTTCTGATTCATCTCAAGACGGCACCCTCAGGAAAACTACCCGTCGGGCCGAGCAATGGCTCGATGAGTATCATCGACGGTTGGAGGAGCTTAGCTTCCGGATCGCTAACCCTCACGGGACGGACTATGAGCATCGCCCCCCACTTTCCCGGTGCATCATGGAGGAACCGGTCCCGCCCCATTTCCATCTCCCCCAACTGGACCCGTACGATGGCACAACGGACCCACTGGACCACCTGGAGAGCTACAAGGTCCTCATGCAGGTCCAGGGAGCGACGGACTCCCTTTTATGTGTCGCCTTTCCAGCCACCCTTCGCAAGGCGGCACGTGCGTGGTATTCCCGCCTGCCTCCGCGCAGCATCAATTCGTTCCGGCAACTCGAGTGATCTTTCCTGGCCCACTTTGATGCGTGCCGGAAGATCCCACGAGTGGCTGATAGCCTATTCGCTGTCCAGCAGAGGAATGGCGAGACCTTGAAGAACTTTGTCGCTCGGTTTAAGGAAGCAGCATTGGAGGTATACAACCTGGATGATTCTGTAGCCACTTTGGCATTAAAGCGAGGACTTCGTCCCTCTAGGTTTGCCTATTCCCTAGACAAGAAGCCTCCGAGTTCTTATGCCGAGCTTCTGAGCCGGGCGCAGAAATACATCCGTGCTGACGAGGTGGATTCTTTCAGGAGGAAAGCCGACAAGAACCCTAGTAAGAACCACCGCCTACTGAGCATGCCGGAGCGTGACCCCGGAGGCCTGAGCCTCCTCCTCACCGCTCAGATCGCCGACCACAGACGCTTATTCCTAAGGAGCAATTCACTCCCCTCATGGCTCCTATATCTCACATCCTACTAGAGATCGAGGAGGAACCTTATTTCAAGCGTCCGACCCCCTTGAAGTCTGGGACCCCCCGCAACAAGGAGCTTTACTGCCGGTACCACCGAGACTATGGTCATGACATCGAGAACTGCCGCCATCTGAAGAAGGTCATTGAGGAGCTAGTTCAGCAGGGTCACTTGGGCAAATTCGTTCGAAGGGGAAACCTTCCTACTCCGGGTCCATCGGTGCCTCCAACACTTCAGACCGGCGTGGATAATGCTCCTACAAAGAAGACCATAGCTATGATCTCCTGGGGGGCAGGTGGTGGTTCAAAAAGGCAGCGAGAGGGAATAGATTCTGTAATTCCTTTCTTTGGAAAGGATTTAGATGGGGTAGTTAATAAGCATGACGACAGCGTCGTTGTGTCCATGACCATAGCCAAACATCATGTAAAAAGAATTTTAGTTGATACTGGAGTTCGGTGGATGTTTTGAGCTACGAAGCTTTTGTTCGGATGAATCTATTGAAGTCTTCCCTCCAACCCGTCGCCACGCCTCTAATGGGCTTTACTGGAGACTCGGTGAGCGTTGAAGGGGAGATCACCCTCCCTGTCACGGTTGGAACCCCTCCATGCCAAAGCACTGTGGTCATAAATTTTCTGGTGTCCGGGTCCCGTTGGCTTATAACGCTATATTGGGGAGACCGGATTGAATTTGCTAGATGCTGTGATCTAGACCAAAAGATTATTGGTAAGATTCCCCACCAACGAAGGAGTTGGAGAAATGAAAGGAGAACAAAGCCCGCCACCACTTTGCTATCACTTGTCTCCCAGCCCACTGGAAGCGGCATCGGCAACAGCCTCTGAGCCGCTCGACCCCCGGGAGCTAGGAAGGAGGGGGAACCAGCCAAGCACCTCCTGACCCTTCCCTTGGGGGATGACCCGGCAAGGACTGTCCAGGTTGGGCGTTGCTTCCGAGGAGGCACGTGATCGACTTCTCACTTTCCTGTGTGCCAACACCAACGTCTTTGCATGGTCGTCCTCAGACATTCCGGCGTCCCTGAGAGGTGATCACCCATCGGCTCAACCTCAGGCCAGAGTGTCGGCCGGTCCGACAGAAGAAAAGGAGCTTCGCTCAGATAGATAGAAAGCTATCGACGAGGAAGTTCGCAAGTTAACGGCTGCAGGCCATATTCGGGAAGTTCATTACCCGAATGGTTGGCCAACGTGGTGATGGTCTGTAAGACCAATGGAAGCTGGAGAATGTGCATGGATTTCACCGATCTCAACAAAGCATGCCCTAAGGACAGCTTTCCCCTGCCCCGATTGATCAACTGGTGGACGCTACATCCGGCATGAGGTCCTTAGCTTCATGGATGCTTTCTCTGGGTACAACCAAATCAGGATGAACCCGGTGGATGAGGAAGCTACCTCCTTCATAACCGAGAAGGGTTGTACTGCTACAGGGTAATGCCTTTTGGGCTAAAAAATGCGGGAGCCACCTACCAAAGGTTGATGAATAAAGTCTTCGAAGGCCAGATAGGACGCAATATGGAGGTGTACGTGGATGACATGCTGACAAAAAGTGTCCATGCCACCGACCATATCGCTGACTTAACAGAGACTTTTGACAACCTTCGCCGATACCAGATGAAGCTGAACCCATGCAAGTGTGCATTTGGGGTGACAGCCGAAAGTTCTTGGGTTTCATGGTGACCCGGCGAGAGATCGAGGCAAACCCAGATAAAGTTCAAGCCATCTTGGACATGAGGTCCCCTACCAACAAGAAGGAAATACAGCGCCTGACGGGAAGGGTGGCCGCCTTGAGTCGCTTCCTGTCCAAGTCCGCTGAAAGGTGCCTACCTTTCTTCAAGGCGCTCCGCAAGGTCAATGAATTCGAATGGACGAAAGAATGTCAAGAGGCGTTCGAGGGGCTAAAGGAATTCTTATCTACCCCGCCGCTGCTATCCAAGCCAACAGGAGGAGAGGAACTCCTTCTGTACCTCGCGGCTTCTCCCGAAGCCGTTAGTTCTGTGCTGGTCCACGTGGACACCAATGGCATAGAAAAGTCGGTGTACTACACAAGCAAGATGCTCCACGATGCGGAGACTAGGTACTCGAAGATTAAGAAGATTATCTTCGCGTTGATCGTGTCTGCCCAGCATCTGCGGCCATACTTTCAAGCCCACCCGATCGCGGTGATCACAGACCAACCTCTAAAGATAGTTCTTGCTCGCCCGGACACTTCCGGCTGATTGGCAAGGTGGGCCGCTTAAGTTGGGAGAATTCGATCTATCTTTCCGCCCTCGGTCGGCCATGAAATCTCAAGTCCTGGCGATTTTTTGGTCGAATGCACCTGGGGAGAGGAGCAACCCGAAGAGCCTTCCACAAGCCCCCCGCCTCTCGGAACCAGTGATGATGAATGGGTCCTTCATGTAGATGGGGCGTCGAACTCTCAAGGAAGCAGAGCAGGCCTCATCTTGGCCAACTCGGATGGAGTTGTAACCGAGTGCGCACTCCGCTTCCTCTTTCCAGCCACTAATAATCAGGCAGAATATGAAGCTCTGCTGTCTAGAATGAGATTAGCCCAAGAGCTTGGAGTGAAACGCCTTAGGGCATTCACCGACTCCCAACTGGTCGCTGGCCAAATCACAGGGGAATACAAAGCAAGGGATCCCATCATGTCCCGCTACCTAAGTATGGTGCGGTCACTAGCTTCTCTCTTAGCTTACTTTAACGTTAGCTACATCCCTCGACAGGAGAATGCTAGAGCCGACGCTTTATCCTATCTTGCCACCTCAACTGATGGGATGCTGGGAAGAGCTTATGTAGAGCACTTGGAAGCCCCGAGTATTGATGCATCAAGAGAAACTCTACCAGTTGAGCAGGAGCCTTCCTGGATGGACGCTTATGTCCGGTACTTTACCGAGGGAACCCTCCCAAAGACCCTGCCGAGGCCAGAAACTCAAAAGACGGGCCCCAAAATTTTTCATAATGGAGGGAAAGCTCTATCGAAGGTCGTTCTCATACCCAGTTCTCAGATGTGTCGGCCCCAACGAAGCAAATTATATCCTGCGAGAGATACATGAAGGTATATGTGGAAGCCATCTGGGGGGCAGAGCTCTCGCGTACAAAGCCCTACGGCAGGGATATTACTGGCTGACAATGAAGGAGGACGTGTCCGAACTTGTTAAAAGGTGTGACAGCTGCCAGCGCCATGCTAACATTCAACATCAACCGACATCCCAGCTGACCCCCCTGGCCGCACCCTGGCCCTTCGCACAGTGGGGCATGGACATCCTAGGACCATTCCCTCCAGCCTCCGGACAACGCAAGTTCCTAGTGGTGGCAGTTGACCATTTCACCAAGTGGATCGAGGCGGAGGCTCTCGCTAAGATCACCGAGGGAAAAAAGGTCTTTCTTCTGGAAGTCTGTCGTGTGCCGGTTCGGGCTGCCGCACCCCTCGTTACGGATAACGGCCGATAGTTTGACAACACGGCCTTCCAGGAATTTGTATCGGCTTGGGCATCCATCAACGATTCACCTCTGTGGGGCGCCCCAATACCAACGGCGCAGCCGAGGTGACCAACCGCATTATCCTCCAAGGGCTCAGGGCTCGGCTAGATGGCTGCAAAGGGCGTTGGGTGGAGGAACTCCCCAGGGTATTGTGGGCATATCACACGACGCCATGAGCCCCCACGGGGAAACTCCTTTCAGCCTGTCTTTGGGACCGAGGCAGTCATTCCGGTGGAGATAGGAGCCCCCAGTCCCTGGACAGAGTTATACCATGAAGAGAGTAACCCAAACCAACTGCGGGCCGATCTGGACTTAGTAGACGAACTGCGAGACCAGGCGCAACTTCGCATGGCTGCTTTCCGTCAGCGAGCGGCCAAATACTATAATGCTCGAGTACGGTCCAAGACGTTCCGCTCTGGAGATCTTGTTCTGTGAAGAGCTGAAGTATCAAAGCCAACGGAGGGGGGCAAGCTGGCACCAAAGTGGGAAGGACCGTACCGTGTCAAGGAGGTACTTCATCACGGGGCATACAAAGTTGAAGAACTGGACGGAAAACCACTTCCTCGCACCTGGAACGCCGATAATTTACGCCGGTATTACCAGTAATATGCTAACTTCATTAATTTGAATCTACCTGATAGGTTGCTATTCGAAATGTTTGCACTATTTTCTGAGTAATCATGCCCAGCACCAAAGACCGGCTCTGCGTCGGCAATTAAGACCGGCACCCGCGCCGACACCAAAGACCGGCTCGCATCGGCAATTAAGACCAGTGCCCGACGTCGGCACCAAAGACAGCTCCGCGTCGGCAATTAAGACTGGCACCCCGCATCGTACTAAAGACCAGCTCCGCATCGACAATTAAGACCGGTGCCCCGTGCCGGCACCAAAGACCGGCTCCGCGTTGGCAATTAAGATCGGCACCCCACGCCAGCACCAATGACCGGCTCGCGTCGGCAATTAAGACCGGCACCCCACGTCGGCACCAAAGATCAGCTCTGCATCAGCATTAAGACCGGCGCCCCGCACCAGCACCGAAGACCGGCTCCGCGATGGCAATTAAGACCGGCGCCCCACGTCGGCACCAAAGACCGGCTCCCTGCATTGGTAATTGGGGACAACGTTTCGGCGCACAGTCCCATTTCGCGCGACATATCTAACGAGACTCCGTTGGTTGGTGATTTGCGACAACTCACACAGTCAAATCTGATTATGATCAAGGGCACGCGATGAGGATTAAAATATTCATTGATGGCTAAAAGTTTACAAAATTTCCGATCTGAGTCGGGCTTGGAGCAATACAAAAAAAAAAACTAAGGGTCATTTGGGGCTGGGTCATCGTCTTCAGGGACTTCATCTGGCTCCAACCCTTCAATATCCTCGAGGTCGTAGAGTTCTTGGATTTTTTCCTTACAGTCTTGGAAGCCAACCTCGTAAGTAAATGTTGTCGATTCAGCTAGCTCCTTATTAAAGGCTTTAGACTTCCTGAAATCCTCTACGGCCTCTGTAGCTCTTTTCTCTGCCTCGAGGGTTTTCCGCTCGGCCTCGACGACCTCCCTCTTGGCTTCAGTCACCACCGCCTCCAAATCGGCAATCTTGGCATCGGACTGGCGGGCGACCTCCTTGGCTGCATCTATTTCAATGGAGGCGAATCCAATCGATTCTTCAAAATGCACATTTCTGATTCCACCGCCTCCAGCCTCTCCTCGGCCATTCTTTGCTTCTCTTCGGCCACTTGGGCGTTATCCAGCTCATTGGTTGCACGACGCTGGGCAACTTCTAGCGCGTACTCTGCCTTCTCAACTCTCAGCCGGATGGCTTCAACTTCGCCCTTTAAGGTGGCCCGGGTATCCTCCAAGGCCATCTCTGCCTTTTCTGCCCTAGCCTGGAGTGATAGCATCTCCTCCCGCGACTGGTCGAGAGCAGCATCACTCAGGGTCCAAAGGTCCCTCATGGCGATCAGAGAGTTCAGTGCCTGGATGGAATGTCAATGTTAAAAACAAAAAACAATAACAAAACAACAGCAAAACAAAACAAACAAAACCAAGAGGAAAAGGATAATGGGGCAAAAGCTCACCCAAAGATGTGCCACAGACGCCTCGCGGAAGAAGGTGGCCCTCCCTTGATGCTGGAGAAACTCCTGCACCTCTACCACAGATGCTTCGTCTAATGCCCGCTCGGCCCAGTGGCTGTGGTTCGCCAAAAGTGATTGGAAGGAAGGGTCGAAGCCCCTCCTTTCCCTTGGCACGGGGGCCGCGGGGGAGGATTCCGCCTCCGACTCTACTACCTCTGGCCCCTTGGCTGGTGGAGGCGCTTCGGTTGTTGCCCCTATGGGGGGCGCAATAACTGCTGGAGTTGGCCTTATTGTTGCAGGGACCTGCTCCATCTCCATGGCTTCGGGCAGGGGTGATGCGCTTTTGTGACCTGCTCTAGAGAAGGATCGAGCAGAATGACAGGAGGAGCTGGAACTAAAGGTAATCTTCTTTCTCCTATTGGACTCCGCCCGACTTCCTCGCTAACCTCGACCCTTACCGTGTCTTTCCTGGCGGGCTCATCGACTTGGGCTCTGGCTGCCTCGCACACGTGCGGGGGATCCACAACTTTGGCCCTTTTAGCATCGGCCTTCCCAGCGTCAGCCCTTCCAGTGCCGGCCTTCTTCAAAACCTTAGCGCGCAGGGGCTTCACAACTCTAACCCTCCAGCGTCGGCCCTCCTCGCGTCAGCCCTCCTTGGAATTTTGGCGACGACCCTCCTTTCAGCAAGGGACTCATTCCCCCTTGCCTTCCTCTTCTTAGTGACCGCCTACCTGAGCTCGCGAAGTGATGGCGTCATCTCTATAATGGCAGGAGATGAGTAAAAAAAGAGAGAGAGAGAAGAAAGAAGGAAAAAGGTGAGTAATCAAGTGTTCACCACCAGAAGGGATTAGGCCGGCGAGACGAAGGTTTTTGTCAACCAGAAGCTTATTGCATCGAGGGACATCAGCAGTCAGAAGCTGCCCGAATGCCGTTCGATCCCTTGGGAGGATAGAAGAATCTCTATTGGCATCAATGTTGGGTGTCCCCCAGCTTCCACTCACCCCTTCGATATCAGAAAAAAAGAACTTATCCTTCCACCCTTTAACGGAGGTGGGAAGGTACAACTTAAGGATCCTAGTTGGCCTAGGAGTGAAGGACCACCAACCTGACTGCTTGCGGAGGGTATAAAAACTGGAATAAGGAGATGCTGGCCTCTATGCCTTGCAGGTGATAGAGAACCAGAAAGCCAACAATAGTTCGGATTGAGTTAGGGACTAGCTGGGAAGGTGTTAAAGAATATCGGTCCAGAAGGTTGAGGATGAAAGGGTGAATAGGTAATCGAAGTCCAGCCTTAAAGAAGGCTCCGTACAAGTCAACTCTTTCAGGACGGGAAGAGGTTACCCAGTGATCAGGAGCGGGGTAGGACAGACGTAGGCTTGGCGGAAAACTATACTTGGCTCGTAGGTTTACTATGTCTTGAGTAGACATAGTGGAAGCGGTCCCCTTGGGGACTCCTTGACAGCGCTAGAAGGACCAGCAGCTGCCGGACGGCTCTGGGTGAAGGTCTGCCCACCGGTCGGATGACTCCCGGCTACGGGGAGTCTGACTGGCCGCCGCTCTGGCGTAGAATGGTCAGAGGATGGGGTAGACCATTGGCTTGGTAAGGAAGCAGAAGGCTGAGAAGGAGTTGGGGAACGACCCTCAAATCGGAAATAGAACAAGAGGGCGAGGAAGCCATGGAGACTAACCTGGGAAACTTGAGCTAAGATCAAAGGAGCATGAGGAGAGAGCAAACACGGGAGGCGGACGGAGGCTTGCAGACTCGAGAAGAAGCAGTAGCGTAAGAGAAAGGAGAATGGAAAGATAAGGACGATTTTTTCTTCTTATAGCCCCATTTCAAATCATCCCATGGCCATCCGATCTGGCCATGTGACCACCTTCAAATGGAAGGCACTTCGGCGGCCTACTGGCACGAAAAACACAAAAAGCTCCACCAATAGAGAGATGGCGGTGGCCTTACCACAATGATGACACTTTCCTTTTTACGACTCATTACTCGAGGGAAATCCTCTCCAATCCCAACGGTCCGAACAGACAAAATGATGGCGCGAAAGTCAGCCGCCCAGTGGATATTAACACCCCTTTCGCTGGTGATTGTGCGCTCACTCATCTCAGGGGCGGGGGGGCATCTGAAACGGCTGACCATCCCCTCTGGGTGGTATTATAATCTTTTGCACGATTTCTAGAAATAATGATGTGACAGCAAAACCCAGATATGGAATCTTGGCTCCGGCCTCTAGCAACGGCCTTTGGCTCCGGCCTCCAGCGACGGCCTTTGGCTCCGGCCTCCAGCGACGGCCTTTGGCTCCGGCCTTCAGCGACGGCCTTTGGCTCCGGCCCTAACTTGGTGCCTTTCTTGCATACACAATGACCTGCCCCAGGCAACAGATCCCGAGATTCGAGGTCTGTTGCCATATACCTCGCTCACTGAAATCACGGGCAAGTGCTAGCACGCCCGGAAGTTACCGCTACAAGCGGCCCTCATCCAGCAATGGCTTAACCACTAGCCGTTCAAAGGAGCTTATCCCAACAAGGAAGATTCGATGGTTCCAATAGAACGAGGTAAATGTGACCCCCAGACAAGTATAAGAAGAGGACCTGAGCTCAACGCCGGGGGATCTCTCTCAATCTCTCACTCACTACTACAAAATTGAGTGACAAGTTTACTAACTTGAGTGTCGAAGGGTCCTCGCCGGGAACACCGGCCAGGAACTTCTTGCAGATTTCCAAAGAAGGAAGACAACCTCTCCATCCCATTTGGAAGCCCACGATAAAGCCGCTCATCATTGTTGATTTGTCCGCATCAGTTACCATTAGCAAAAGGATATTGGCTGGCATGATAGCAAGTAGATGTATCATACAATTCATCCCTTATAAAAGAAATACTTGTAATACGAAATAATTGAAAGAACAAAGAAATGCTCTAGAAGATACAGACCTTCTATTCTTAGCTCTTGGTTCTCTTAAATTTGGGTGCCTTCTGAATTCAAAAGAAATTTTGATGATAAGGAAAGAAAAATACCTTAGTGAAGGTAGCTTTACTTTCCTAATAAAAAGCAAACATTTTTCTGTTTTAAAGGTGATCACTTGATACCCTTTTTTAAAAGGAATTCATTCTTTATGAGTACCACTCAATCCTTCATAATCTAACCCAAATCTTATCGCATCTACCCCTTAGTAGCAGACCTTTAACGAGTAAGTGAGTATTTAAGAAAAAGTTTAGACCTAATAGCTCCATAAAAAAGTATAAGGCTAGATTAGTAGCTAAAAGATATACTCAAAAGAAAGGATTTCAGGTTTTTGATATCTATTCTCTTATCGCTAGAGTAATAGACTTTAGATCTCTTCTTACTGTTACTTCCATTTATAAGTTAGTCATTCATCAAATGGAAATGAAGACCACATTTATCTTAAAGAAAAAATCTACATGAAGCATCCTAAAAGTTTTATTGTAAAGGGATAAGAAAATAAAGTTTGTAAATTTGTTAAGTCCCTATATGGTCTTAAACAGACTCCAAAACAATGATGACATAAGAAATTCGATCAAACCATCTTATCCTTTGAGTTTAAGATCAATAATCATGATACATATGTTTATTTTAAGATCATCGATGATGATTGTATAATCCTTTGCTTATAATTCAATGATATCCAAATATTTGACAAATCTCTTGAAATTATTTCAAAAATTAAATCCTTTCTTTCATCTAAGTTTGATATAAAAGACCTAAAAAAAGCAAATGTGATCCTAGGAATAAAGTTTATTAATTCATATGAAGGGATAGCTCTATCTCTTTCTTACTCTATCGAAAAGATAATCAAGAAATTTGGCTACTCTAGTCTTGGATCATCGGTATCTAATCTATATAATCCTAGTGTTGACCCTACATTGATTTTGATGATATCAAATAATTAAGTTACTAATGAGTTTGGTGTAAAGCTACAGTGCAATGCAGACATATATTAGTCACCAAGATGAAGAAGATGGAATCCAAGCTCTTAACAAGGTCTTTAGTTTAAGAAAGGAAGTTTTGAAACAGAATAAGACCAATAAAGAATGATTCAAGGCTCAATTGAATGGAATTAAGTTATTTAAGAATAAATTCTATGGAGAAGAACTCTTGGATTCATCAAAACTATAAGTTCTTTTGGCCTTGGAATGAGTTTTTATGTTGTAAAGCAATTAGTTGGCTCTCATGCCAACTACTGATGCACAAAATTAAGTAAATAAAAGTCTGGAGCCAGTTAGTCGACTATGTAGTCGACTACTGTGGCTTATACATAGAGCTGATTTTAGTTAATTGACTCTATAGTCGACTAATGTGGCTTATATAGAGAGCAGAAATTTCTTTCTGTAGTCGGTTAATGGCCTATTAGTCACTAGGGAGTCAACTAACACAGTGCTAGGAGCTATAACGACTAGTTCTGACATGTTTTAGGCTTCGAAACTCTCAATCCAACTATCCTCAACGGTCCAAAATGGCTAGTTAACATTCTAATCTTTTAAAAGACTATAAATACAAGTTCAAATGATGAATTTAATAGAGTTTTAAAGAGTGATTAAAGAGATTTTAAGATCCATTCAAGAGGATTAAAGAAGAAAGTTCAGAAAGTTTCTAACTATGCTCCAAAGCATTCAAAAGCCATCAAAGTTTCAAGGCTCTACCAAACTTCAAGAGAAGCTTCCTCAATTGCTCAAAGCCTCAATATTTAAGAAGGAGAAACTTATTAAAGGGGAGACCTACCAAAATATATAAAGTACTATTATTGTTTCATTTGCTCATATATGAGTTGTTTTATTCTGAAATTTGTATTATTGTTGACTTGTTTAAGTTTCAACTTGGTTGAAACTTGTGTTAGGTATGCCAAACCCATAATTAGTGTGTAAGGCTACATCGTACCTGGTAAATGAGAAGTTAGCTGGTTTAGTTAGGGTTGTAATCATTGAAAAAATGATTAGTGAAGAAAATTTCTAAGAGGTCCTTGGGGAGTAAACGTAGGTACAAAGGTTAGCTCCAAACCACTATAAATCATTGTGTTTGTGTGTGATTGGCTTGCTGTGCATTATTGCTCTTCACCTCACCTCACTTCACTCAAATTTTTGAACTTAGTTTTTTAAAATAGCACATACTAGATGAAATTTTAATTTTTCAAAAAAAACTCAATTCACTCCCCCTTTTGGGTTGCTTAGCTGGGCAACAACACCTAACTTTCACCTAAAGAAAAATCTAAATAACCCAATTGATCAATTGAAATACTCTCAAATCATATGATCCCTCTTGCATCTAGAAAATAAGATAAGTCCTAATATTGCCAATGTTATTGAAAAACTTACTAGATATAATTAAAATCATGATTAATTTTATTGGATTGCCTTAGAAAAAGTATTCTAATATTTAAAGGGAACATTAAACTCTCTTTGTTGTTTACAGGATATCCTGAGGTGGTTGAGGATTACAGAGATGCTAATTGGGTCACAAATTATATAGATCTTAAATCTACCACTAGGCATCTTTTCCTTTCCAACAATGCTATTATTGCTTAAGGATCATTTAGATAAATTATCATCTCTAAAAATACCATAAAGACTAAGTTGATAGCTTTAGATACCACCAGGTAAAATGGATTAGAATCTCATTTCAAAGCTACCTTATGTACCTAAGCCAATTCTGGCTATATCAATCATTGTAATAATAAAATTATAATAGAAAAAATAAACTAGAATATATAGCTTCATCATAAGAATATAAAATAACACAAGAAAATAATGTTATTTTCTTAAATTTGTTAAGTCTAAAAGAATTTGGTGGATCAATTAACCAAGTCATTATTTAGGAGTCGATCCTAAAATCATCAAGAGGGATGAAGCTTAAGCTCATTTTTTGTCATAAAAAATGGATACACAATCTATGTAATTGAAGAACCCATAAAAGAGGTTTGATATTATGAGAATGAAGCTAATTGAGTGGTTACCTTAAGAGCATACATTTTGGAGAAATTTTTTCTCCCATCCCTACCTGAGTGCTCTTATAAAGTTAAAATATATTTATAAAGAGTTGAGTTATACTCTTAAAGTCCTAAGTAGGTTATCTACAAGATGTCAATCACAAATATTCTTAAAGGATTCACCAATATGAAAATCATCGTATTAAGCCATAACTAGGGATTGGACTAACCCTAAGAGATTCTTATAAAAAATAAGATAATATGCTCTAATCATTTGAACACAATTAGTCCATAATGTGTGTGTGATTAACAGAAGTTTAAATAAAGGATCTAGTTCAATGTCTAATTCTCTATAGTTCCTTCAGATGAATAAAATCAATACTAAATGGGATTTAACTCCATTGGTCACCTCACCTATTAAAATTTATATTATTTTATTTTATTAAATTTTAAAATTTAAAACTTTGTAGGAGATTGTTGTTCATTATCATTAAAAAATGTTTAAATTTTAAAAACTTTCCTCAAATGGAATGCTGAAGTCGCAAGGCTCATTTGATATATTGTTTTGGAGAGGCATTCGATAGGAGAGACTATGATCACATTTCAAGTTAAAAAGAAAAAGAAAGAAAGAAATTCAATATCACTTAAAATTAGTTTTGGGTACTTGGTGCTCATTATGCGAGCATCCCATGTGATGCTCATCATGAGCATGAGCATGAGCCAAGCTTGGTTGTTAATATTTTTATGATCTAATGTATGGTTTGGGAAATAATATTTTTCAACCGCTCGCTAACCATTAAGGCTATAAAAGAGAAAGATATTAGGCCTCTATAGGGGTTATCTAGATTAAGCTTATAAATAGTCCCAAGGTACAAGGTTGTAGGCACCAAAGTCTATAAGAGTTTGTATGCTGATACTAATTCCTTGTCCAACCTAAGGCTTTAGAAAGAAAGCTTAAAGATTGAAGTTCCTAAGGTCTAGCTAAAAAGAAAATCTAAATCTTGGAGACCCCATTAAGAAAAAAATCTATAAGAGTTTCTTTTTTCTTTTTTTCTTTTTTTACTTTAAGGGACAAAAACTACTCCTTAAAGCACTATCTAATACTTCTCGGTTCAAGCATGATTCTCTAATTTCTTTTATTTTATATTTTTTCATTAATTTTCTTTTTATATAGTTTAAATCTCTAGAAACTTTTAGGCATTTTATCTAATAGATATCAAGCATGTCATAACCAATAAGCGGTATGGTGTATTTCTTTCCATATCTTCTCAATAATGGATCTACCACAAAGCATTAAAGACGCATTGCAATAATTCCTCCTTTAACTTTTGTAAATTATCTAATGTCGTATAGCTAAATTTAATATACAACAATCGTCACTCAAATAAGAATGTCATCATCTAGATCAGAAATGCAATGATCATTATATTTGCAATTATCTTCATAATAGTTATCATTAATAAAAGGATATTGATTGACATGATAGCAAGTAGATATATCATACAATTTATCCTTTAAAAAAGAAAGAATTTAAAATACTTGCAATACAAAATAATTGAAGGTACAAAGATATCATAGACCTTGCAATATTTTAGAAGCTTAATCTTGACTGATATTTCATGACCAATTGTGGTGTTCTTGTTCTAGAAATTAGGACATATCCTAAATGAAAATTGCTTGTTTCTGATAATATAGATTGGTTGTTATTTCTAGTAACTTTATTGTTCAAAAGAACTCTGTTTAGTCAATAACAAACTACTTATTAATGACCTCCCATGTTAATGACAAGTGGCCAATTATAATCCTTTAAATTACGGTAATATGGTCGACCATTTTACTAATTGTTTGATGATTAATTAGTTTCAGGGCATAAATGGATATAGTCAAAATAATCATTTTTAAGATATAAAACTCTTGGACCTCTCGTTTTTTACGGTTCCCTTTAATTTGCTGTTCATAGACTACTCTAGTAATTAAAACGTGCTCGAGGCTCCATTCTGGTTTGACTATAAACTAAGATAGGCTTATTATGATTCCGAACAGAAAAAGTTTTTGTGCACTGGGTGAGGTGTAGCTAATTCTGCATTGTTCTCTATGATTAACGCACGATGTATGGGCATGCATGCCAAAAATAAAAATGGCTTTTCTCTTTCAACACATGCCTACATGTGCCACACGCTAATCATCGAGCATGATGAAACTGAAAATTTTCTTCCGAATAGAGCCGAACCTTCCTTTTAACAAGGCAAGTGACCTGCAATCAGCTAGACCGAGCCAAAGCAACCATGAGTGGCAATGGAGGTAAGAACGAATAATTTAATATATATATTTTATAATCATCTCTTATGAGCCAAGGCAACCATGAGCGGCAATGAAGGTAAGTATATATATATTGTTGAGGGGTAAAATCATTATTGCGTTGATAACCGTGCGAATGGACTAGGATCGGCCCCATCCCCCCATTACGCCCATAAAGAACGAGCTAACTAATACAATCCAACGGGTCGAGCAACCCATAGTTCGGCTCTTCCTCGAGCTTCCCATAGCTCGGCTTCCCCCGAGCTTCCCGTAGCTCGGCTTTCCCCGAGCTTCCCATAGCTCGGCTTCCACGGGCTTCCTAAAGCTCGGCTTCCACGAGCTACCTATAGCTCGGCTTCCACGAGCCTCCCATAGCTCGGCTTCCCCGAGCTACCTATAGCTCGGCTTCCATGAGCCTCCCATAGCTCGGCTTTCCCGAGCTACCTATAGCTCGGCTTCCATGAGCCTCCCATAGCTTGGCTTCCCCCGAGCTACCTATAGCTCGGCTTCCACGAGCCTCCCATAGCTCGGCTTCCCCGAGCTACCCATAGCTCGGCTTCCCCGAGCTACCCATAGCTCGGCTTCCACGAGCTTCCCATAGCTCGGTTTCCCTGAGCTACCTATAGCTCGGCTTCCACGAGTTTCCATAGCTCAGCTTCCCTGAGCTTCCCATAGCTCGGCCTCTCCGAACTTTCATAGCCCGTTTCTCTGAGTAACCCCCGAGCAATCCATGGCTCGACACACACCTCCGTGGAACCCGACGCGGGAGAGCCCAGGCCTAGCATAACGGAATCCCAAACAAAAGATCATATCGAGGAGTGGCCTAGGATCTACAATAATGGCCTAGGACCTATGCACTCATCAGATCTCAGGCCATCAGAGGGCCCTCCCAGCCGTCGATCCTTCAACGAACAAGATATGGACCCCATCGGCCTTGCAACAGCTTGATTTGAATCATTCCCGTATCCTAACAACCTTCGAACCTTCCAGAAGGCACTCAAGATCCAGGTGATTGCCTATAAATATGACACTCCCAGATTCTCTCAGGTAGCGTTCACAGCCCCTGGCTCATTGGCTTACTCTCACTCTCACTCACTCACTCTCTGCCCCCTTCACTGCTCACGGTGCTCCCCTAGAGCTCCCGATTGACCTCCCCTGGAGGGACTCCCAGAGAGATCCTTCTTCCCATTTTTGTTGATCGTCGATCCCCACTGACTTGAGCGTCGGAGGGTCTTCTGAAGAGGGCCATCCCCAACGCCTCTCACGTGAGGACTTCTGTGCAGGTCCGCCCAGGAGGAAGCCCAGATCAGGAGATCGATCACGCCCGAGTCGGAGGACAGATCCCGGCGGCAACAGATTGGGGCTCAGGAAGGGCCTCAAGTCCCGTTAAAACTTGAAGAAAGGAGATAAGGATCTCGATCTGGAGTAGAACCTCTCCAATGGCTAATCAGAGAAGAGCAACCTCTGAAGCCTAGGACCAGGTCGTCTCCCAAAGACCTGATCCGACAAGCAACGCGGCGCCGCAGCCGCTGCCAGTTGAGACCCCATCGCCATCAGCCATTCTGGTGACCCAGGATCAGTTCGCCACGCTGGTCCAGCAGGTCCAAGCCCTGACCCATTTGGTTTAGGAGCGCCTCGCAACTGCCCCTGCTCCACGCCTCCCTGAGGAGGCCGTTGCCCCTTTCTCTCCGGCCACCTCCTATTCTGGTCCGCATGGAGCTGCGGACCCCCCACACCGATCCAAGGGGGACAAACCAATCCCATGAGGCAGCTACAACAGGATCCTACCAGATCTCGGCGAGCCCGGTCTCTCTCTCCGGTTTCCTTCTGCCACGATTCGACGCCATCCCCGCACTCTCCTCACCCGGCTCCTCCTCTTACGTCTGAAGAGGAGATCCGCCGACAACTCTGGGAGATGCGTCAGGAGCTGGACGCCGCCAAGCAGGCCCATCCGCCTCAGCCCAAGGCAGAACACGACATCCCTTTCTCCAAAGGGATCATGGAGGAAGTGATTTCCTCCCATGTTAAGCTACCCACCATCGAACCCTATCACGGCTCTTCCGATCCAGATGATCATCTCAGTAGCTTCCGGTCAATAATGATGTTCCACGGAGCATCAGACACGATCCTCTGCTGCGCCTTCCCTTCACCCTCAGAGAATCTGCCCGAACCTGGTTCAACGCCTTGAAACCAGGTTCCATTGATTCATTTGACGAGCTGAGCCTTCTTTTTATTGGCCAGTTCGTCAGTAGCCGCCGTCACCGGTAGAGATCCGACTCCCTCTCCGAAGTTAAGCAGAGAGGGGGAGTCCTTAAGAAATTACCTTGACCGTTTCAACAAGGCCATGCTGGAGGTGGACCACCTTAATCATGAGGTGACTATGTCTACCCTAGCGGGGGGAATTTTGAAGGAGAGCGACTTCTACCTGGCGATGGAGGTCAGCTACCCCCCGAGCCTCTCCGATATGATGGCCCTAGAGATAAATACGCCAGGGTCGAAGAGTTGCAGAGAGCTGCCCGCGCCGAGCTGGCGAAGAAGAAAGAACCCAAAGGTTCCGATAGGCATCGGCCCGTCAGTCAGCCAAGCCCGCCTTGTCGCCAAAGAGCTCTCCGGCCGTCGTCGAGAAATCGCTCCCGGAGCCCGCCCAGATTCGATCGGTAACTCCACTCACTGTACCCAGGGCGCAAATCCTCATGAAGATAGAGCGCCAGCTCCCCCACCAGCTCCTCTCCGAGGGAACCCAACTCGGAGGGACCCCATCAAATACTGCCGCTATCACAGAGAGCATGGCCACGACACCGAGGAATGTTGGCAGTTGAAGAATGAGATTGAGAGGCTGATTCAGCGGGGCCGACTGAACCAGTTCAGAGGGCACCCGAGCCAAGACAAGGGGGCGATCACCAGCCCGAGCTTCAGCAGCCTCCTCCTCCTCCAAATCTGCCTGTAATCGGCCACATCAACATGATCGAGGAAGCCGATGGCTCGAGCTCTAGAAATGATGATGAAGGCTTGGCGCCAAAGAAAGCGCAAACGGGTGAGCTCTCCTTCTCCGATGATGATCTCCGAGGGATACAGTTCCCACATAACGATGCACTGGTTGTATCCCTCAATTTAAATGACTATGATGTAAGCCAGATCTCATTGATAGTGGAAGTTCCGTGAATGTTTTGTACCTTGATGTGTTTGCCAAGATGAGATTGCTCATGAAAATCCTTCGAGCCATGGACTCCACCCTAATGGGGTTCACAGGCGACGTCATCGTCCCAAGGGGGTCGTAACCTTAACGGTTCGGGCAGGAACCTGGCCCCTTGTGGCCACTATTCACACGGACTTCCTAGTAACTAAGCTTAGGTCGCCCTACAATGCAATATTTGAGAGACCCGGCCTGATGTCCCTCAAAGCCGTTGTCTCCATCCCACACCTGTCTATGAAATTCCCCATCGGGTGAGGAATTGGTGTCATCCAGGGGAGCCAAACTATGGCTCGGCAGTGTTTTGTCACCAGCCTTCAATCCAAAATGCCTGAAGTCGATGGGCTGGACGCCCGGGAGGAATTCGCTGAGCAACGAGGGGAACCAGCCGAAGAACTAGAGGAAGTACCACTGGACGAGGCTCATCCCGACCGAACCATAAAGATTGGGTCGCTGCTGGAAGGCGAATCCCGACAGGAGCTGATCGACTTCCTCCGAAGCAATGCTGATGTTTTCGCTTGGTCCGCCTCCGACATGCCAGGAATCAGCCCTGAGGTTCTCGTCCACCGCCATAACGTGGATGAGACGCACTGGCCGTCAAGAAGAAGAAGAGGAGCTTTGCCCCAGAACGGCAGAGAGCTATTGAAGAGGAGGTTGATAAGCTCATCAAGGTGAACTTCATTCGGGAGGTGAATTACCCGAGCTGGCTGTCGAATGTTGTCATGGTAAAGAAGTCGAGCGGCAAGTGGCGGATATGCATCGACTTCACCGACCTCAACAAAGCATGCCCGAAGGACATCTTCCCTCTCCCCCAAATTGATCAACTTGTGGGTGCCACCTCGGGTCATCAAATGTTGACGTTCATGGATGCCTACTCGGGCTACAACCAGATCTGGATGGCCCCCGAAAATGAGGAAAAGATCGCCTTCATAACCGACCGAGGTACTTATTGTTACCATGTTATGCCTTTCGGTCTTAAAAATGCAGGGGCCACCTACCAAAGGCTGGTCAATAAAGTATTCAAGGAACAAATCGGCCGGAACATGGAGGTGTACGTCGACGACATGCTGATCAAAAGCAAAGAAGCATCACAGCACGTCAAGGATCTCTCGGAGAGCTTTGCGACACTTCGCAAGTATCAGATGAAGCTCAACCCAACTAAATGCGCCTTCGGCGTTAACTCGAGAAGTTCCTTGGCTTCATGGTCTCCCAGCGGGGTATTGAAGCTAACCCCCAGAAGATTCAAGCTCTCCAGCAGATGGCGCTCCCGTGTCTATTAAAGAAGTCCAGCGCCTAACCGGGAGGATAGCGGCTCTTAACCGCTTCGTGGCGCTTCCGCCAAAAGATGCCTCCCCTTCTTCAAAACTCTCCGGTCGGCTAAGAATTTCAGTGGACCCCCGAGTGTCAAAAATCATTCGAAGATCTCAAGAGGTACCTCGGCTCTCCCCACTCCTCAGCAGTCCAAATCCTGGGGAGACATTGTTCCTATATCTGGCTGTCTCAGAAGGGGTCGTTTGCTCGGTGCTGGTCAGCGAAGAAAACAAGGTCCAAAGCCGATTTATTATGCCAGCAAGCTGCTCCGTGACGCGGAGACGAGGTATAGCCGGATTGAGAAGATGGTGTTAGCCTTGATCACCTCAGTTTGGAAGTTGCGGCCATACTTCCAGGCGCATTCTGTGGCAGTCCTGACTGACCAACCCATCAAGGCGGTGGTCCACCGCCCGGAGACATCAGGGAGAATGACTAAGTGGGCCGTCGAGCTGAGCGAGCACGACATCCATTTTAGCCTCGCCCGGCCATCAAAGCTCAGGTGCTAGCCGACTTCCTCCTTGAGTGTACCATCCCAGAGGACGGTTCCACCCCCGACTCCTCCGAGGAACCAAAATTTGGCGCCCGGTGGCTCCTCCATGTTGACGGGTCATCCAACGCCCATCGCTCCGGTGCGGGTTTGGTTCTCACCAGTCCGGAGGGGGAAACTTTTGAATATGGCGTCCGCTTCTCCTTCCGGCCTCCAACAACAAAGCTGAATATGAAGCCCTGGGCCGGTCTTCGGATCGCCCGCAGCCTTAAAGTGGAGAAACTGAATGCCTTCACCGACTCCCAGCTGGTGGCAAGTCACGTGCGAGGGAGTTTGAGGCCCGGAACCGAACATGATCCGTATCTACAAGAGGTTCGGAGCCTACTCTCCCATTTCCTCAAATTTGAGATCATTCAGATTCCTAGATCTGAAAATGCCCGTGCTGACCTGCTATCTTGGCTGGCGACCGGAATCAATGGACGTTGAACGAAAATTCCACCTGGAGACTTTGGAAAGACCTAGTATTGCGGAAGCTGACCGTGTAATGCAAGTTGAGGCCGAACCATCATGGTTCGACCCCATCCTGAAGTACCTCAAAGAGGGGTCACTCTCGGCCGATCGAAGGGAAGCTAGAAGGCTAAAACTGCAAGCCATCCACTATGTGCTAATTGATGACTAGCTCTACAAGCGGTCCTTCTCTATGCCACTGCTCAGATGCCTCCCCATCCGAAGCTGATTACGCCCTTTGGGAGGTGCACGAGGGGATTTGCGGCAACCATTTGGGGAGCCGGTCCCTATGCCACAAGGTGCTGCATCAAGGTTACTATTGGCCAACCATGCAAAAGGATGCAGACAACCTTGTCCGAGCTTGCGACCCATGCCAAAGGCACTCAAGCATTCAGAGGCTCCCCTCCGCCGGCCTGGTCCCCATATCCTCCGCTTGGCCCTTCGCCAAGTGGGGAATGGACATTCTCGGCCCATTTCCGCTCGCCACGGGGCAACGGAAGTTCTTGTTCGTCGCCATAGATTACTTCACCAAATGGGTCGAGGCGGAGGCAGTTGCACAAATAACCGAGGCTCGGGCCAAGGATTTCGTATGGAAGTCCATCATCTGCCGCTTCGGCCTCCCGCACACTATCATCACTGACAACGGCAGGCAATTCGACAATCCAAAGTTTTGCCAGTTCTGCGAGGAGCATGGGATCCACCACCACCTTACCTCGGTGGGCATCCATAGGCCAACGAGGCAGCCGAAGTAACCAACCGGACCTTGCTCCAAGGGATCAAAGCTCGACTCTCTAGAGCCCGAGGCAGGTGGGCAGACGAATTGCACCATGTCCTGTGGGCCTACCGCACCACCCCAAGATACCCATAGGCGAAACCCCATTTCGAATGGCCTTCGGCACAGAGGCCGTCATCCCGTGGAGATAGGGCTCCCTTCTCTGCGGGTGGAAAGCTACTCGAAGAAGCCAGCGATGAGCAGATCCGCACCAACCTTGACCTGGTAGAGGAGATCATAGAAAAAGCTCAGATCAGAGTGGCTGCCTATCAGCAAAGAGTGGCCCGCTACCACGCCTCCAGAGTCAAGGGAAAGCTTTCTTGCCTGGCGACCTCGTTCTCCGGAAAGCATCTGTCTCCAAACCGCTGGAGCAAGGAAAGCTGGCCCCAAACTGGGAAGGCCCTTACCAAGTAGCGGAGATCGTCGGACCTGGGACCTACAAGCTGCAAGATCTAAGCGGAAGATCCATCCCTCGGACGTGGAATTTGGACAATCTCCGCAAGTATCACCAGTAGGGTACGCCCTCTACAGGCCCGCCTTCTTAAATTTTTGTCGGCACAATGTTTCATAATTCATGACATAAATCACCATAAATTATATCACCGAAAATCGTGAAGAGAAACAGATGCTGCTTACTAATCCTCGGCACGACCGAGTTACCTATTTAAAGCAGAAAATCTTCGAACCTCGGCAGGGCCGAGCAACAATTCTCCGAACCTCGGCATGCCCGAGCAACTATTCTCCGAACCTCGGCAGGGCCGAGCAACTATTCTCCGAACCTCGGTAGAGCCGAGCAACTTATCTCCGAACCTCGGCTGGGCCGAGCAACTGATCTCCGAACCTTGGCTGGGCCGAGCAACAAGTCTCCGAATCTCGGTTGGGCCTAGTGATGAGTTCTAAAGCCCCAGCAAAAACGAAGCACGCAAACCTCGATTAAAGCCAAAGGACTCCCGAACAGTCCCCAGAACTTCGGTCAGTTCAAAAAATGCACACCATGCAGAACCGCCAACAGACACAAAGTCTGTGCCTTTAGCAAATTCCTAAAGGCCTCGGCAGGCCCTACACGGCCGCCCACGAACCCCAGACAAAATCGGGGAATCCCCCCTACTGCTAAATCCTCGGATGATATCCCTGTATCTTACCACCCAAGCGCCTGTCTCGCTCCGCAAACGAGACCATGACTTAGCGCGTAAGCCCACGGGACCATCCAGGTCCCCCATCGGTTCAAACAGAAGCGAGCGGTTTTACCTCTTTTATGGACTAAACGACGATCTCATCAGAGAACAATAAATTGCCAAAAAAGACCTTTTTCTTTATAATTGTAAGAGAAAAGTACAGAAAGAAAGATGGCCTTCGTAGAGGCCTAACATCTCCCCCCAGGAGCTGCCGGGTCTTCCACACGTGGGTCAGATCGGCGACTCGCTGGCGGAGGGATGCTATCTCCCCCTCCTGCCGGCGTACGACCCGGCGAAGGGCCTCGGTCTCCCTCGTGGAAATGGCGAGGTACTCCTCGACCGCCTTCTCAAGCTGCTCGTGGCTTGCGAAGGCTGACGCCAAGGCTAGGCCATCAACCATGACGGTGGGACGGCTCCCCTCGGAGCCCCCACGACCGTTGTTCGCTACGCCTGATCCATTGGATAATTGCTCTCCACCCTGAGAAGCCATGTCGAGAGCTGTTGAGAGGCTAACCAAAGGAATGGTAAACGCTGGTATCCCTGTCATCCGTATTTATACCCCTCAGGCGAGCATCTCGATCAGTCGGGTCATAAATACCGACCCATGAGAATCGGCCGCGTGTCGCCGCTTTGACATGCGCCCACAGGACGCGAGGGGTCATGCTCCTTCTCGAGGGAAATCGGTAAACGTCGACGAATTACTCGGGAACCCCCCTCCTTCTCTAGAAACTGGGTTCCTCCCGATCTGTCGGGCCCCTGCGGAGTAAATGCCCTCAAAACTCCTCCAAATTGCCTTAAATCGGCCGCCCTTTGGAAAGCAAAAAAAAAAAAAAAAGAGCGCCAGCAGCCGACGATGACTCGCTTCCCTCGGAAGTAGCCAAATCATAAATGTCGGGCGTACCCATGCACCGCCCGTTCCGCGCCAAATCTCGCAGGAACCAAATATCATGAGTCTCGGTGGTGACCAAGTCATCCCTCTGAGCTATAAATCTCCGAACCTCGGCTGGGCCGAGCCAATTCTCCAAACCTCGGCAGGGCCGAGCAACAATTCTCGAACCTCGGCAGGGCCGAGCCATAAATCTTCGAACCTCGGCTGGGCGAGCAACAATTCTCCGAACCTCGCAGGGCCGAGCCATAAATCTCGAACCTCAGTAGGGCCGAGTAATAAATCTCTGAGCTTCGGCCAAAGTTAAGGAATATTTCCACTGCCGAACAATCTCCAGGGTTCCGTCTGAATTCAGGCAGCTTATGAGCCCCGACTAGGTCGGTTAGCGCGGAACCCTCGGCCAAGAACGAATGATATCCTGCGCCTCGTTTCGTCGCCAACAACAACTCTTGGCACAAAAGAAACAGAAACTAAGAGAAAGAACAAAACTTTCTTTATTACCATCGAAACCAATTACAACCGCCTGAGAGGCATTACAAGTGCATTGAAATGCATGAAATAAAAACGGGTACATAACTCGGGCAAACTGCTCCAAAGCAGCTTCGGGCGACTATGATGCTTCGGCATCCGGTCCAACAAATCAGGCAAGCCACGAACCAGTCAGCTCGAGCCGATAATGAGCGGACGATGGCCCAACCGTTGCAACCAGCTTCGGTTAATAATGATATCTCGGCATCCCAACCGAGATATCAGAGAAATCAGAAAGGGTGGACGGGTCTTTGCCCCAAACCACCCAACTGAAGGGCCCTCCGACGAGTAGGAAGGAAGCTCGCGGACCCTGATACCAGGGCACTCCCCCAAATCTAGTGTGTACAGCTAGCCATTGCCCAAGTCGAAAGGCAATGTACCAGCGAGCGACACACCATCACCCCCTCCTCACGTGGCAAAAGATTCCCCGGGAGGACGAGCCCAGGGATCCAGGCCAGGGGAGGAGGAGAAATTCATGCAACCCATGGGGAGCCCGCGTACACTTCCTACCGTACGTCCCCAAAGGTGAACCGCAAAGGTCACACGGGAAGCGTATATGTGCGCTCTCCATGCGATCTCTGCGGACCTCCTGTGCGCTCTCCATACGATCTCCGGAGCTCCTTTCTTGAGGGCAAGCCACCCCCCGACGGCTCCTTCGCCACTCCAACTATCCGGGGGACAACGACGACTTGCAGGGGAAAAGCTCGGTCCTCCCGCTCTAAGCCTCAAAGAAACAGGCATTGTGTGCACCTCCACAGTTTACAAAAAAGAAAACTTTGGGATGGCCCAACATGGCCCTCTTCCCCCTTCTTTATAGGCAGAGATGAACCGGGAATAGCTACGAGAACAGAGAGCCCCGAGATTCGAAACGCCAAACTTGCGCCACCACGTGGCCTCCTGAAATAAAAACAGCGCCCCACGATGCGCGCCAAGCGCATCGCTCGAGCCATGACGCATACCAAAAGATTATCTATGATCCCAAATCAGGAGCTTTAAATGCAGAAAATCATCCGCCGATCTTGCAGATACTGGTGGATCCGAGGGATCGCCCTGCGAAAACGATATCCTCCAATGGCAAATAAGCACCTACACCACACGCCAAAGCAGCCCGCATCGAAAAGACCAATACAACAAAGGTCGTCGAAGGGTGCCAGGCGACTTTTTGCTAGCTACAGAGCCGTACTACCTGCTTCGGTGAAACGAAAATTGACCTGCCTTGGAAAGGACAAAGCGCTGACAGGGGTAATAAATGGATGCAAAGGCCAAACCCATTCTTTACCAGAAAGAATAAAGGGGTGACAGCGAAGGTTCAACAAACCCCCCTCTTTTCGTCGAAGGCACGACCACAGTCTAGCCACTGGTAAGGTGGATTCCTTCAGCCCTAGCCGAGCTACTTTGTCCCTCGGCCCTAGCCGAGCTACCTTTTCTTGGCCCTAGCTGAGCTACTCCGTCCCTCGGCCCTAACCGAGCTATTTTATTCTTCGGACTTAGTCGAACCACTGCATCATTCGGCCTAAGTCGAATTGAATCGTCTCTCAACCTCCCTTTGCACCAGGCTATGTTGTCGCTCGACTCTTTCGTCGGGGCAATTCCTATGCCTTGGCCTCAACTAGGATGTTCCTCCAAAATTCGAGCCCGGAAACCAACCAAGCGGCACTCGTAGTCAGGACTAAAAATTTGAGACAGGAAACCATCCAGGAAAGACAAACTAACGAAAAATGGTTGATCCGTTTATTAATTTCCACTCAAACTACAAAACAAAAGAAAGAAAAAATACATATAGCCCCCCAAAGGGTCAAGACTTGGGATCAGGCCCAGCATCTCCTGTGGCAGCGCCAGCGGGGGCATCGCTTGGACCCCCCTTCTCGATGGTGTCTTGCCGGGGTACCTCGCAGCAACGTCAACTCCCAGAACAGCTTCGAGATCGACGTCAGAAATCTCTCCATATTTGTCTTCCTCGACCCCCGGGGTGCGTGCCTCATAATACTCGGCCTCCAAACAGGACAGTCCAGGTCAGGATAAGTCTGGGCAATCTTAGCTCGTGCTCCTCTTTGCCGAGCTGGAATGCATCGACGCAGGCCATCCTGCGTTCATCGGCAAACTCGGTAGAGTTCTTGTACTCCTCCACCGCTGAAGAGACCCGCGTTTGCCTCGGCTAATTGTTTCTCCAATTCGGAGATCCTTCGGTGCCTCGGGGCCGCCTCCTCTCTAAATGCCGCTAACCGCCCTTGAAACTCCTGGTTCACCCTGTTCAACTGCAAACAAAAAGCCAAGTAAAGCGAAAGTCGAAAGACCAAAATAGGTAAAACAAATAGAGCCCTACCTGCTCCTCCCGCCGGGCTAGCTCACCCTCCAGCACTTGGACCCTATTGAGAGCCCTAGACTTAGCCGATTGGTTTTGGCGAAGGCTCTCTTTTAGCTCATACACCCGGGACTGGATATCTCCAATTTCTTGATGGGCGTAGTCGAGCTCGTCAGAAAGTCGGGTAGTTTATTCATCCGACCACTTTAGCCGATCCTTTGTGTCGGCGAGCTCTTTATTCAGGCGGGTGAGGTGGTCCTGCTGCCGCCGACACCTATGCTCTTCCTCCTCGAGCTTTTTGCTCCAGTTGCCTTTATCCTCGGCATGGCTGGCTTTCAACTGGTCCCACCTTTTATCAAAAAATTGTTGCATAGATTTGACCTTGCTCTCGTGCTCCGCCTTGGCCTGAGAAAGCTCCAGACTAGCCTTCTCGGATTGCTCGCGGAAGCCTTGGAGCTCACTGACCTGTGTAGCAAGTTGAGAGGCTCTTTCCCTCTCAACTGCCAAAATCCTGCGAGCCTCCTCGAGCTCCCTCTGAAGGACCACCAGGGCTCGGAAAGTTTATCTAAAGAATCCACCCCCTCCTTGAGGTGATCGACCTCCTGGCAGGCCCGAGCCCAAGCTCCAACAGACAGATGCAAGCACCATTTCAGCGAGCCCTCATGATCAGGGCGTTCTGCAAAAAAAGAAGATTGCATACATAAAGAATACAGTCAAACTAGCTGACTAAAGACCCTACATCAATGCGATTACTTACCCGAGACGCGTAATCTATAGCGATCCTCGTGAGAGCAAGATCATCAATCTCGGGAGAAGAAAAGCCTCATTCGGCCCCCGGTGTATCTAAAGGCCATCTCAACAAGGTCCTCTGGATAACTCCCTCCTGTCGAGGAACTCTCTCCCCCCTGGAACGCGAACCGCATCAGAGCGGAGAACTTGGCACTCACCTCCGGGTCGCGTGAGTGAAAGTCTGCGCTTAGGGAGCCAACCTGGGCACCCGCGACCCATGAGCCCCTCGGTTGGCCGGCTTCCACCACCAGAGCCCTCGTTTGAGAAGCCTCAGGCACTTCGACTCCAGCGAGGGGAGCCCCGGCCCGAACATCCCCTTCGCTCGACGGCTCCCCTCCTTCTCCTTCTTCCCCTCCTCTCCTTCTTCCTCCTCTTCTGCTTCTACCTCCTCGGAAATTTCCCTACCCCAACAGACTCTTCAGGAACTTCGGCTCCCCTAGAGCCTCCTACGCCTCGGCGGAAGGCCCTCCACCAGAAAGCCCCCCACGAGTTTGATCGCTAGTTCGGTGGGTTCAACATCTCCTCGTCGCCTGCTGGCTCTCCTACCAGCCCAGGCCGAACCTCAGCAGCCGTAACCACTTCCCCCGCCTCGATGGAGGCGGAGGTCGCTCCCACCTCCGCCTGTAACCTCTCCGAGCCACTGGCCTCCAATGAGGGAGACCGAACCGCCCCACCTACGGGGGCCCCCAAGTCAACCGACGTCTCTCCCTCGCCATCGTCGGACAGAACGACAACAGGCGGGGAGGAAATTCCAGCAGCCTCCTCTGAAACCCCTGCGACATCCCGACTTTCACCTTCGGACAGACCCTCCTCCGCCGCTAAAGATCATGCGCCCCGAACTTCGATGCCTCCGTCCGCAGCGACAGGAGCGCCGGTCATCACCGTCTCTCCTGATCCCTCTAGGGTGGGAGCCGGAGGGGCGGGGCCTCTTCTCGGCCCGATGCTTGCTGCTGGAGCCGGATCTCCTGTGACGCTTTCCCAGCTCCTCCCTCATCTGGTCTGCGAGCGCCGACTTTTCGCTACAGGGGCAATGTGATTCGCCCGTTAGTTCGCATAAAAATCAAAGATGGAGTCACATTAAGCTATTGGCTATGAAGTGAAACTCACCGCGAGGATCGACGGGACTCAGTCCGGCCGCGAAGAGAGCATCCTCCGATAGAAGGACACTAGCCGGAAGCGCCCGACCGCCGCGTAACACGATCAGATCCCTTTTCTCTGACTCGGTTAACTCCGGGTACGCTTTCGGATCCTTTACGTATTGCCCCCATACCCGGGGGAACTCCGAGCCGATATTCCCCGCAACGATGAAGAATCGCGACTTCCATCCTTTATCGATGACGGGTTATCGGAGATCATCTTGAAGGACCTCCGGGGACCGATGTAGGGCCACTCTGAGGCCCTCCCGGAGACCAGATTGAAGCACACCCTGAACATTGGAAGGGTCGCGGTCACCCCGACACGGTTGCACAACGAGATGAACCCGATGAGGTTGCGCCAACTGCTGGGAGCCACCATGGTGAAGCATATATTGTAGAACTTCATCACCTCTCGCACCAATGGATGAAGAGGAAACCAAAGGCCTGCCCTTAAACTCTCCTTGTAGCAGAACGCCCCGTCTCCCAATCCGGATGTTACCCTGTCCTCAGCCATCGGAAGTAACAAAGTAACATCCTGAGGGATCTTGTACAGACGGCGTATCCGCTCCAGGTCCGCCAAGGTCACCTCCGAAGCCTGATCACTCGGACTCACCATGTCTTCGATCGCAAGAGATGCTGAGCAACAGATTGCTGTGGAAACGGAAAGATGAATCTCTCTAAGGGAAGCGAGAGAGCGCTACAAATAGGGAGGGTGCCGCCTCGACTCCTTTTCCCAAGGAAAACCGCCTAAGGGTGAAGATGAGGCATCTCAACTAAGACATCCGGAACCGCCACTGCGGGCGCCGTGAAAATCGAGATCTCCTACGTGGTGTTTTCTCAGCTGTTGCCTTCGCCCCTAAGGAATGACGGATCCACCTCGAAAAGGCAAAACGACCCCACCGCATTAATTAGGGCATCATTGCGTGGGCTGTCAAACACACGTCCCCCCGTTCGAATCTGCCACCTAAGTATACTCCCTACGCCCGAACCTACGCTTCGAACTAGGGAGTGGGGGGCATGTGTTGAGGGGTAAAATCGCCATTGCGTTGATAACCGTGCGAAGGGACTAGGATCAGCCCCATCCCCCCATTACGCCCATAAAGAACGAGCTAACTAATATGATCCAACGGGTCGAGCAACCCATAGTTCGGCTCTTCCCTAGCTTCCCATAGCTCGGCTTCCCCCGAGCTTCTCGTAGCTCGACTTTTCCCGAGCTTCCCATAGCTCGGCTTCCCCCGAGCTTCCCGTAGCTCGGCTTCCCCGAGCTACCCGTAGCTCGGCTTCACGGGCTTCCTATAGCTCGGCTTCCCCGAGCTACCTATAGCTCGGCTTCCACGAGCCTCCCATAGCTCGGCTTCCCCGAGCCTCCCATAGTTCGGCTTCCCCGAGCTACCTATAGCTCGGCTTCTACGAGCCTCCCATAGCTCGGCTTCCACGAGCCTCCCATAGCTCGAGCTACCTATAGCTCGGCTTTCGAGCCTCCCATAGCTGGCTTCCCGTAGCTCGGCTTCCCCGAGCTTCCTATAGCTCGGCTTCCACGGGCTTCCTAGCTTGGCTTCCCGAGCTACCTATAGCTCGGCTTCCACGAGCCTCCCATAGCTCGGCTTCCCCGAGCTACCTATAGCTCGGCTTCCACGAGCCTCCCATAGCTCAACTTCCCCGAGCTACCCATAGCTCGGCTTCCATGAGCTTCCCATAGCTCGGCTTCCTCGAGCTACATATAGCTCGGCTTCCACAAGTTTCCCATATCTCGGCTTCCCCGAGCTTCCCATAGCTCGGCCTCCCCGAACTTTCATAGCCCGTTTCTCCGAGTAACCCCTAAGCAATCCATGGCTCGACACACCTCCGTGGAACCCGACGCGGGAAAGCCCAGGCCTAGCGTAACGGATTCCAAACAAAGGATCATATCGAGGAGTGGCCTAGATCTACAATAACGGCCTAGGACCTACGCACTCATCAGATCTCAGGCCATCAGAGGGCCCTCCCAGCTGTCGATCCTTCAACGAACAAGATACGACCCCACTGGCCTTGCAACAGCTTGATTCGAATCATTCCCGTATCCTAACAACTTTCGAACCTTCCAGAAGACGCTCAAGATCCAGGTGATTGCCTATAAATATGACACTCCCAGATTCTCTCAGTAGGTGCTCACAGCCCCTGGCTCACTGGCTTACTCTCACTCTCACTCACTCACTCTCTGCCCCCTTCACTGCTCACCGTGCTCCCCTAGAGCTCCCGATTGACCTCCTGGAGGGACTCCCCAGAGAGATCCTTCTCCCAATTTTCTATTGATCGTCGATCCCCACTGACTTGAGCGTCGAAGGATCTTCCGCGGAGGGCCACCCCTAACGCCTCTCGCGTGAGGACTTCTGTGCAGGTCCGCCCAAGAGGAAGCCCAGATCAGAGACCGATCGCGCTCGAGTCGGAGGACAGATCCCGATGACAACATATATATATCATCTCTTATCTTTTATAAATATATCATTTTATATTTGCATCATAAAAATTATATAATATCTAATATAAAATTATACAATTTAAATATCCAAAAATATAGTCAAATTTCAATCATCAATAGCAACATCAACCTAATTATAAAAAATAATGCTTTAATGCATTTTAAATTTTATAATATCAACATATATTATTAAATAAATAAATAAATATTTTGTCAACATCCTTTCTAATTAAATTATATAAAAATAAAATTAATATTTCAAGCAACACTAAAAATAAAGATATCTATATGGATTTTAATACATGCTATCTTTCTTTCTTTCTTTCTTTTCTTTTTTTTTTTTTTTTTTTTTTTTTTTTTTTTTTTTTTTTTGTAACTTACTTTCAAACCGCTCTTGTGGAGGCGGCCGAAGAAACAAAAGGTAAAAACGTGCCTATAAATGCAAAGTTCATGATCAAGCTGACGTAAGTGCTTTCGTGCACTCCCACCATCCGCGCGCTATAAATAACCTGCCCTGGTGAAGCGCACTTGCCGTAAGCGTAGGGAGAGCCATGGCCGGCGGAGGGCAGAGCAGCGGCGTGGTGGTGGGCCGCATGAAGCTGGGCTCCCAGGGCCTCGAGGTCTCTGCCCAGGGACTCGGCTGCATGGGGATGTCCGCCTTCTACGGTCCCCCCAAGCCGGAGCCCGACATGATCGCCCTCATCCACCACGCCGTCCGCAGCGGCGTCACGTTCCTCGACACCTCCGACTTCTACGGCCCCTTCACCAACGAGCTCCTTCTCGGCAAGGTGATCAAGCTCCCGTGCTCCTGGAGGCTTGGGTATATATACGTCCGTCTCTGATGCCTGCGTGGTGTTTGTTCTAGGCTTTGCAAGGCGGGTTGAAGGAGAAGGTGGAGCTGGCCACCAAGTTTGGGATCATTTCTTCTGACGGAAAGATGGTGATACGGGGGGACCCGGCGTACGTGAGGGCCTGCTGCGAGGCGAGCTTGAGGAGGCTCGGCTTGGACTGCATCGATCTCTATTATCAGCACCGAATTGACACTCGGATCCCCATCGAGGTCACGGTGAGTTCATTCTTTCTTCTGTGCACCTTGTATAAATTTGCTTTTAAAGGAATTACCATAAAACCCTACAGAAAGAGATAGAATGAAGTTCAAAAGGTTAGTTGATATTTTCTGAACAAGGATAACGGACTTGTTCAAGAGTTTTAAGAGTTCCTTTTCTCCTTGAGATTCATCAGATTAGAATTGGAAGTGTTTTGTTCGATGGTCTTCTAATGAATTTGTCATGTGAATAAGTGTTTGTGCACTTGGTGAAAAAATCTTGAAGAAGATCCATTCCTGTTTTTGACCTCGTTTTTCCTGACTTTTGGAAGTGGTAACAATACACTGCCCTGCTGTGCTTGCTGTGCATTACTTTTCACCTACCCCCCTTTTTTTTGTTTTTTCGTTTTTTTTTTTTTCGAACTTGGTTGTATTATTGTGTTCTTCTCATGTTTTATTGTGTCTATTATTAAGCATATCCACTGTGTAGTTCGTCTATGGTCCCAGTCTAGTTCCTTTAGATCTTAGTACAAGTGATGCATGATGTTCTGATAAAGGTTGCTGTGGATTGAGAGATGTGAGAGAATCATTAAAAGATAACAGCAGTACAGTGAAAAAAGAAGCATGTATTAAAGTAGTTTTGCTCTAACCCATAGTGACACGTATTGGTATAAGCTGGCCTAGTAATATGAAGACAGTCTATTATTTATTAAATCTGACAAACTAAGAGAACTGAAAACGGTATTACTGGACTTGAAAAATGTTTCATAAACAATCAATGAACTGTGGCTTCTAATTAGGTGGTTGGTGGTAAATAACCGTTAGGCTGCGCTAAAAGATTTGGGTAGAAGTATTCACACAAACTTCTGCTATTCCTTGCTTCTATTTTTGCTTGTCTCTGAAAGAAATAAATCTTTGCTTCCCAAGCCTCTGAAGATTTACCAAGCAATTTGAAAAATTGAGAGGGTTTCATCTTATGGGTTATCTGGTCTATAGTACATTTCTCTTCTCAAGTTCTTGAAAACATAAACAGAACAAAAGAGAAATGGTTGATTTCTTAGCTAATGAAACTTTTTTTTTTGATTTCATCGCCAGATGGGAGAACTAAAGAGACTAGTGGAAGAAGGAAAAATTAAATACATTGGGTTGTCAGAGGCATCTGGTTCAACAATCAGGAGGGCTCATGCAATTCACCCAGTAACTGCTGTTCAACTGGAGTGGTCTTTATGGACAAGAGATGCTGAAGAAGATGTAATACCTACATGCAGGTAAAGATAACTGCTTGGTTCCTTCAGATGCCAGAAATCCCTGTTCATGCGGTAAACTCCTAGTGGGCAGTAATTCATCATTTGAGAGGAAGAAGGAATGGACTTGGGGAGGTACTTGTCTAGCCATAGATCCCCCCAGTCCTGATTTTGTTGGGATGACAATAATTACCTTGGAAATGAATTTCCTTACCATTGGGAAATCAAGAAACAAGGGGAATGGACAAACTGCCTCCAACTCTTTTCCTTCTCTTCTTAAATGAAAACCTGCCTATTGCATTATCTCGCAGATAGGGCCTTCGGTTTCCTTATGAGCCTTAACTGCTCTGTATAAAAAGCAATCGATGGCTGATATTTTCTTTCCTCTTAATGATGCTTTTTTTTTTTTTGAGTTTTCAGAGAACTTGGTATTGGTATTGTTGCTTACAGTCCATTGGGGAGAGGATTCTTTTCCAGTGGGCCAAAGTTAGTTGATAATCTATCAGAACAGGACGCCCGTAAGGTGTGTATTTCTTCTAAAATGTTTATATTTGTATTCAGGAAAGAAAATTATAGTGGTATAATGTAATGAAAAATATTGATGGTTCTAGTAAAATGGACAAGGGACTTGATAACATCTAATTACTTATCATCTGAATTGCTTACCTTTAGTAATTTGACAAACCACACTTTTGCATGAGTTGCTTTGTGGACAAAATAAAAACTGAGAACTTTATATGATTTAGCAGGAATAATACAAATCTCATGGATATGCATTTACTGCTTGTATATACGCTTGCCTTGCCATGTTGAGGTGCGGTCTATTCTTAACGTGAGCCTGTCTGCGTTGATGATTACAGTGAAGACTGATTTTATTTGCAAGAAGACAACTGATTGCAATTCATTGAGCTATATGTTTAACCATCTCGCATCTGTACACAAGATCATTGACATAAACATACATGTGACTTCCCCAAAATTATATTGATTTTTCCCCAATCTCTAACTGTTTTTTTTTCTGTGGATTCAAACATTTTGTTTTCCTTTCAAACATCTTAATCTATCATTGTTTTATCATTTGGTGAATTATTGTTCTTTTAACTTATCTGTGCATGACGAAGCAAAGAATGCATATATGACCTTAACTAATAGAGCTCAAGGTAGAGCATGTTTTGTTAATGTGTCTGTTTCCTTGGTTCTATTTGAACATTTGGGTTTGGTGTTCTTGCTCCTGAAAGATGAATCGCTTTTGCAGAATATGCCTAGATATCAACAGGAGAATCTACAGCAAAATGCTCTTATATTTGAGCGGGTAAACAAAATGGCCCAAAGGAAGGGATGCACCCCATCACAGCTTGCACTGGCCTGGGTTCACCACCAGGGAAATGACGTTTGTCCTATACCGGGCACAACCAAGATTGACAACTTTAACCAGAATATCCAAGCATTGTCAGTTAAGCTCACGCCTGAAGAAATGTCTGAACTTGAATTATATGCTTCAGCAGATGCTGTGAAAGGTGATAGATATGGTGCTGCTAATTTAGCGTACGCATGGAGGAACGCTGAAACTCCTCCCCTATCTTCTTGGAAAGGTGAATGATGTTTCTCTTTCTGCAGTCTCCCTTGTGTTCTTGATTTCAGATGAGAGTAGTAATCTCTCTGCATGCATTTTCAGAGTCCAGCAAAAATACTACTTTATTTTTGTTGGATCCAAGTAGCTTAGGATTAAAGCTTAGTTGTATTAAGCTGAATAAAAGTACTGTTTTATTTTGAGCTCAATGATGTTGTACATGGAATTCTACTTTGTGCTGCTTCACTTTGCTTCCATCAGTGGCCTACCTAAATTTGAATAAAAAATCAAATTTGATTTGGAGTTTGAAGGCTTATATGTTCAATAATGGACGAAGGTAAGATGCAAAAAGTTAAAGACGAAATCATTTGACAACCTAGTGATCCTTTATGGATGCTTCCTTCCCTCAAGTCTGAGGTTAGGGTAAAAGTTTGAAGCTTCATGATTTTTCAACCTCGCCTCCGCCCTCTAAAAATCAGGACCCAACCTATTGAAGTTGGCACGAGTTCCGCTAGTCTTAGAGCCAGTTTGATAGTGAATTTGGGTTAAATTTTTTGTTTTCAAAAATAAAAAATCTAACTTATAGCATGAAAAATGCGCTTGATCGAACCGTTTTTGAAAACACTTTTTCAAACGATTCTAAAAATCCAAATGAATCTGAAAAATATCGAAGTGACGTTTTCTTCGAATTCATCTAAGACGTTTTTCAAATTTTATCCTCCCTTCCTCAAAATATTCGAAACTCTAGATTCATCTTCTTCCTTCTTCCGCGATCTTTCTTCATGCAATTCATTGTTGTCTTTATCTGAAAAAATAGTTTTCAAAAATACCAATCAAATATATTCTAGAATACTAAAAATCAACGGAATACAACTCAAATTTTTGAATACAATATATGTTTTCGAAAATAATTTTCTGAATCACAACCAAATAGGGTTAAATTTTGGAAATATTTTAATGGGTTCCATATGGGATGTTGGGTTGTCTGGCGGATTGTTTATTACATTTTATTCCTTTATATTTTTTGAAAATGAATGTACAAATAGGAAGAAACAGGAAACAAGAAATAAAAATCAAGCATAGAAATGATTTAAAGAAGGTAATAAGAATTAAAGAAAAGTTCAAATAACATATATAATAGTAAAAAATTGGATCATTTGCAAAATATAATAAATGAATTTAACACATATAATAAAAAAGAATATAAAAATAAATCATAAAAATACAAGTCTGTATACTAAAACTATAAACAAATAATTCAAATCCAAATAAAAACAAAATAAAAATACAAGGCATCAAATAATAAAATACAAATAAATCTAAACCAAAGACACAAAATAGAAGTTAGAAGCAATGGTTAGGATTCCCTGACTTTTGTTCAAAAGAAAGAAAAAGAACAATGTAAAAAAATTGAAATTAGACAAAGGAAGTTAAATAAAATAGGATAAAAGAATCAAAAATATGAAATTAGAGCTTATAAGTATAAAAATCAAAACCATGAAATCAGGGCTTATATATAGGCCAAATGATGGAAGTATAAAAATAATCATAAAATTTGTGTAAAAAATTAAAGAAAATAAATAGAAATGAAATAAGAGATTATAAGTGTAAAAATAAAGTACAATATGAAAAAACATAACAAAAGAATAAAATGGATGAATTAGTGAATAATATAACAAAGAAGATGTGATGATATATGCTAAATTAAATTAAAATAATGATAAAATATGCTAAATTAAATAAAATAAAAAGTAAATTTAAATATTAAGCCATGAACATTCAAATATAATTAATATAGCTAAAAAAATAAAAAATAAAAAATTATACAGCAAAATACTCAAACTAATTTTTCATAATGTAGTAATATTAAATTGAAGATAAATAGTAAAAATAAATTCATATAAATTAAATTAAAATACATTAAAATTAATAAAATTAAGAAATATATTAGTTTGTTGGAGAGTGGGATTGGGAACAATCATAATAGCACAAGGAGATATGAGGTTAAATTTGGTACTAGGCTGATTAGGATTTTTATATAGCCTAATTGAAGTCTAGAAGATTTTCTATTGGGCTTCAGACTGGTAAAGGCTCCAAAACTTTTGGCGAGCTTAAGAATCGAGCTTGACCATAAGACTAAAAAGGCTCAACCTGATTTTAGCCTAAGCAAGTCCAATCTAAGCTTAAGCCTAGCTACCATAAAGACAAGCAAAACCCCCTCTTAGTAGGAGATGTGAAACA
>UESW01004604.1:175787-208006 GCA_900491605.1 Calamus simplicifolius
ATGCGTCGCAATATTGCGACGCAAATCAGATGCGTCGCTAATTTCCTGCAAAATGCCTAATGGCGGCAACTTAGCGACGCAATCAGCGATGCATAATTAGCGTCGCTGATTAGCGACATATTAGCGAGCAATCTTGTCGCTAATCCTGATTCATAAATCCGTGCGGATCCCCCTCTTCTTCTTCCTCCTCACGAGCCCGAACCCCCCCTCCCGCCTTCTCCTTTCTCGTCCTCCGTCTTCCCTACGTCCGGCGGCTCTCCGGCACCCAAATCACTCGCCAGGTACTCCTCTCCCTCCCTCTAAAAAAAAAATTTAACAGTCAGGGGGGGGTAATCCCCCCCCCTTCCGCTTCTACGTCCACGGCCGCGGTCGTGGCCGATCGTGGCCTGGCCACAGTGGCCGGTCGTGGCCTGGCCACAGTGGCCGGTCGTGGCTTGGCCACAGTGGCCAGGCACGGGAAAAATTGATATAACAGGGGGGGAACCCCTCCCCCCCCCCTCTGGTCAATTAAACAGTTTGGGTGGGGGAGGCCGTCTTCTCCGGCCACGGCTGCGGCCGTGGTCGGTCGTGGCCTGGCCATAGTGGCCAGGCCATGGGAAAAAAAAATTAACAGTGGGGGGTGGGGGGGGGGGAATCCCCTCCCCCTCCCGTCTTCTCCGGCCACGGGAAAAAATAATTTACAGGGGGGGAACCCCTCCCCCCTCCCGTCTTCTCCGGCCACAGCTGCAGCCGTGGCCGGTCGTGGCATGGTCATAGTGGCCAGGTCACGGGAAAAAAAAAAATTTAATAGTGGGGGGGGGGGGGAATCCCCTCCCCCTCCCGTCTTCTCCAGCCACGGCCAGCCGTGGCCGATCGTGGCCTGGCCACGGGAAAAATTAATTTTACAGGGGGGGAACCCCTCCCCCCCTCTCGTCTTCTACGGCCACGACTGCGGCCGTGGCCGGTCGTGGCCTGGCCACAGTGGCCAGGCCATGGGAAAAAAAAAATTTAACAGGGGGAAAATCTCCCCTCCTCCCGTCTTTCTCTGGCCACGGCCCCGGCCGTGGCCGTTTGTGGCTTGGCCACGGTGGCCTATGGCCAGGCCACCAAAAAATAAAAATAAAAAAATAAAAAAATAGGGATGATTTTTTGTTTAAATTATATAAAAAATAAATTTATTACAAAATATTACTGTAAGCTATTTTAATATTTTAATCTTAATATTTATTTATTGGTAAACTATATAATAAAAAATATTTATTACAAAATATTATTCTTTAATATTACAAAATATATTCATAACCAATTTTACTGATTAAACTATTTAATTATTAATATTAAAATATTATTAGTAAGCTGTTTAATATTTTAATTTTAATAGTTATTTAAAAATATATTATATCAATTAAATTTAGAAAACCCTTATAGTATATTATATTAATAATAATATATTACAATATTAGAATCTTATAGTATATTTTAATATTATAAATATTATGTGCTTATAATATAATAATATAATGATTCTAACATCAATATATTGAACTATTTTGGGTTTAATGAAATTTTAAAATAAATGCGAAATAGTTTTCTTCATGCATGTCTTATTGTCAGAATGTTATTATAAGTTCTTATTACAATATTAAATTTAATATTTATTCATTTTCACCAATAAAAAATTATTTATAATAACTCATTGTAAATTAATATAATTATGATATCATTCAATATTTGAATTTTTTGTTATTAAATTGAAAAATAAAATTTATTATTCCTTTAACTTAAATATTCACTGTGATCATAAAAAAAGTATGTTTATGATAATTAATTTAGGACACTTTATTAATAATATCATATTATAATATATATTAACTTATATTAGTTCATAATATTATAATATAAATAATAACAATAAATTATGGTATTTAATAAATAATGGTTGCAATATAACATCAATGTAGTATTTTCTAATTAGTGATTCTGATCGATAGTAAATTAATTAAAGAAATTGCTTTACGATTATTTAGTGCTTATTATGTTTTAAATTAATTCAGTCATACTTGATTAGTGATTTTATATAGTCATGGTTCAATTTCTTAGTCTATTAAACTATGCATGACAGTTTATTGGTGAACATTTGACATATGCGAGTTCTAATTCAAATGTTCGATTTTCTTTCGATGATAATGAAACTGAATCACAGTCCGATACGGCATCGGATGTTGAACCAACATTTCATGAAATAAATGAAACTGACTAAACATAGAGGTTTTTTCAAATTTAATTTATTTTTACAAATGTTATATTTTTACATATTTAATCATTAATTGTAATAACATTCATGAATCTTTAGTATTTTCAGTATGATGGGCCGAGGTAGATCTACCAGCGACAGATAGAGTGAGCAGAGACGTAGCCCTGCTGCATCAGATCCCATGAGCTTTGGAGATGGAGAGTTTGGATCTTCACACATTGCACAACTTTCGGTCTCTTCAGCCATCGGTGGTGATCCTGCATTAGTATTATCATCCAGCCGATCGACACATACATCCGAGAGTTCTTCCACCGTCAGCCGCACCGTACTTGGACTGGATGCTCATGGGCTGTAAGTATATAGTAATTGTAAATATATCGTTTATATTTTTAAGTCAATTACATATAAATATGTATTTTTTAATAGATTTATTGAGCAGCATCATGTATTGAGCCAGATCAGCTCCATATTTCAAAGGCGTGCTGATCCCAGTGGCTACGATTGGCGCCATGTATCTGCAGCCACGAGGGAGTTTTATTTTTCAGAGTTTCAAGTAAACTTACTAAATACAATTTATCTTAAATTTCTTAATCTTAATAAATTCTTAAACTAACTGTTTATTTCAATGCAGAAAAAGTTTAAGTGGGACCCTGCTATCCATGATGCCATTAGGGCAGCATGGAATGTTCTTACAGCACGTCGATACTCCGACATGCTTCATCATTGGAGGACATCGGGTGAGTGTCCTGCCCATATGCCGGAGGGTATTTGGCATGAGTGGCAGCAGGCGTGGCAGTCTGATGGCTGGCGCAGGAGGTCCGCATCAGCCAGCACGAACCGCCGATCTGAGAGGGCGGTCCTGACATGGGTCTCTCCCGCCACACTGCGAGGTCTATTTCGATTCAGGAGCACAGATGCTGCATGGTAATAAAACTTAAATATTTTAATTACTAATTTAGTTATTTATAAATACTTTTATTTATATCAATTTTTCTTTCTGTTGTTGTAGTTTGAATAGGAGGGTGGAGATCCTGGTGAGTTTCGTCTATTCAGGGTGACACAGGACGGTTCCTGGGTCGATACACGATCACGGGATGTTGCGGTAAGAAATTAGCTTTATATTGTATCTGTTTAATTTCTAAAATTTTATTTAGAAAAATTTATTGATTCATTTATTGTTGATTTTATAATTCAAAGGCACGAGTCGAGGAGCTTCAGTCCCAGGCATCGCAGGTCGACTCCACTGATGGGGGACCGCCCGTCGAACTCTCATCAGAGGAGAGTCGATGTATTTTTGGAGGCTGTTGATGCCCATCCGCGAGACCGCAGGGACTATGGTCTGGGCACTAGAGCTTCTACATATTTTCCCCAGCAGGCCTCCAGTTCGCGCAATTCTGGCGATATTCCTGCCGAGCGTTTAGAGGACATTCGGAGATCTATTATGGAGGAGGTTCGGCAGGAGGTTCGGTAGGAGATTCAGCAGAAGTTCAACCAGCACACGGAAGTCCTTCAGCATGAGTTCGACCAGCGCACAGAAGTCCTTCAGCACGAGCTCTCTGACATAAGAGAGCAGATGCGTCACATGCGGAATTTGGTTAGCCATATGTCGCAGGTTTTCAGCCACCACGTGATCGTGATAGTGGAGATTCTTGATGTATTATTTTCTTTACTTTTTATGTGTTGTACATGGAAACTTCAAAATTTTAATATATTAATTATTTTTAGAAATTTAATGATGAATGTTTCGATTAATATTAGTGTTTCGATCAATATTAGTGTTTCAATCATAATTTTTGTAATTTAACCATTTTAATTTATAATAATTTATATATTTTTTAAAAAATTTAATTAGCGATGCATTAGCGACTAAAATTGCATCGCTAATATACCTAAAATATTATTATTAAATATTGCGACGCATTCAATTGTGTCGCAATATTGCGACGCAATTGAATGCATTGCAATATTAAATTTAACCAATTTAATTTTTAATCTTTTTATTTTTAAAAATATTTAATTAGAGACGTATTAGCGACTAAAATTGTATCGCTAATAGTTCTAAAATATTATTATTAAATATTACGACACAACGTCTTAGCATCGCAATATTGCGACGCACTTGGTTGCATCACAATATTAAATTTAACCATTTTAATTTTTAATTTTTAATATTTTTTATAAAAATTTAATTAGCGACTCATTAGTGACTAAAATGCGTTGCTAATATTTTTAAACTATTCTTATTAAATATTGCGACGCAATGACCTTGCGTCATAATATTGCGATGCAAAGACGTTTCGTCGCAATATTGCGACGCAATAAATGCGTCGCTGAGAGTCACTATTTAGCGACGCAATTGTGACTAAATTCATTTTGTGATGAGACTTAGAGCGATGCTACAGTTGCATCGCTAATGCATCGCAAAACCCTGGTTTAGCGATGCATTAGTGACACATTTTTGCGTCGCTATATTTATTTTCTGTTGTAGTGCTCTGCGAGTTAGTTGGATCTCTTTGGAAGCTAACTATTTTCTCTTGCAACAGGCTGGCTGAAAGTTTCTTGGAACGAGTTAGTTGTCTAGCTAACTTCTTCCCTCTCTTAGTTAGCTTATTGGCCTCAAGAGTTAACTATTTAATGCAGATTTTTGTCTTGGCCGAATGGACTTCAGTTCAAGCTAGCTGGAGAGCTAGCTTCTCCCTTGGACGGTTCCCATGAAATTCAAATTTAGTTAGCTGGGAAGCTAACTATTTATTCTTCTTTCTCTCCTAGCCGAATGATATGGTGAAAGAGTTAGCTTAAAAGCTAACTACTTTGGGGCGTTTTCTCTCTTGCCTGAATGAATGTTTGAACAAGTTAGCTTAGCAGCTAACTACTTTATCTTTTCATCTCTCCTGGGAGCATGAAGTTTTGAATTAAGTTAGCTGAATAGCTAACAACTTTTTATCTTGATGGATTTAACTTTTTATCTAGTTAGCTGAAGAGCTAACTACTCTACTCATTCTCTCTTCCAGCCGCATGAAATTCAAATTGTGTTAGCTGAATAGCTAACTACTTTTTCTCTTAATGCATAAAACCTTTCATTGAGTTAGCTGAAGAGCTAACTACTTTATCCTGGATGCCTTACTAGCCGTGTGCATGATTGAAAGAGCTAGCTTGTTGGCTAACTACTTTATTCTCTTTTATGGCTGATTTCATTCTTCTTGACGTGGAGCTTTGTTGGATAGCTAACTGGATTGATTGTATAGCTAGCTTGGAGCCTCTTTTCCTTTCTCCATGAGCCGGACGTCTTCAAAGGAGCTTCCTGGAAAATTAATTACAGCCAACCACCACTCTACACTCTTACATGCTCTCTCTCTCTCCTTAATTATATTTCCATTTTCATGATGACTGACTTTTACTCTTTTGGTGTTTAACAAAGATCTTTCCTTATCAAAGGATTAAATACAATCAATAGGGAAATAATCTCAAACGGTTACATTTTTCTCCCGTTTTAATTTCCTCTTGTTACCAATATGTCTAACAGACATTTTTCTTGGTTTAAATAGCTGAGATCAGAGGAACACAATGACGAATCTGAGAAAGAAAAAGAGGAGAAAGAAATCAAGAAAGAGAGTGTTCATTGCATATTTTTCGAGTGTTGGAAAGCAAGTTCTTGTGCATTGAAGTTGACAAATCTCAATCACTACTCAAGTCGTCCAGATCCGGTGAAGCATTCAAAGTTTTCAGCTACCTCGGAGATCCACATTCATTGCTAAGATTTTCTTCAAATTTGTAAAGTATTCTTTGAATATTTGCTCAAGTTAGGAGCTATATGTTATCTATTCTGAAATTTCTTGTAATAGGGTTAAGGATAACCCTAGATTATTGATTGGCTTCCTTATGCCGTTAACAAGAGATCTAGCCGGGTAAGGCTAGGGTTTGGCTTCCTTGTACCGTTAAACAAGAGGACTAGCCGGAGAAGGCTAGGGTTTGGCTTCTTGTGCCGTTAAACAAGAGGACTAGCCGGGAAGGCTAGGGGTTTGGCTGCCTTGTGCCGTGAAAACAAGAGGACTAGCCGGGGAAGGCTAGGGGTTGTAATCGTTGTGATACGATTAGTGAAATTCCCAAGGGTTTTTGGGGAGTGGATGTAGGAGCCGAGTTTGGCACCGAACCACTATAAACCCTGCTGTGTTTGTGTTTGATTGATCTGTGTATTTTGTTTTGTGCACTCCACTACACCGCTGCAAATTAATTTTTAACTAGTGATTAAGCACATATCTGCTAGTAATTAATTTTAAAATACCCAATTCACCCCCCTCTTGGGGCTACATCTGGGCAACAAGTGGTATCAGAGCAGCGTGCTCTTGATTCCTATAGCTTTGATAAGCTTGGAGCTAAAGATCAGTAGTAATCCAAATGGGATCTATGTTGACCGAAGGACAGTCAACTAATAGACCACCTTTGTTCAATGGAACAAATTACACTTATTGGAAAGCACGAATGAAAATATTCATTCAAGCACTTGATTATGATTTATGGGGAATCATAATTAATGGACCTCACACACCCACTGTTAAGATTGATAATATTGATATTGCAAAGCCTGAATCTGAATGGGATGAGCAAGATAAGAAATTAGCTCAATTAAATGCAAAAGCAATGAATGTTCTTTATTGTTCTCTTGATGCAAATGAGTTTAATCGTATATCTACATGCATGTCTGCTAAAGAGATTTGGGATAGACTTGAAGTTACCCATGAGGGTACTAACCAAGTCAAGGAATCCAAAATTAATATGCTTGTTCATAAGTATGAACTATTTAAAATGGATTCATCTGAAAATATCACTGATATGTTTACTAGATTTACCGACATTATTAATGGTTTAAAAAGTTTGGGTAAGTCTTATGCTAACAGTGATCTTGTGAGAAAAATTTTGAGATCTTTGCCTAGATCATGGGAAGCAAAAGTCACAGCTATACAAGAAGCTAAAGACCTCAACAATCTATCACTTGAAGAATTGGTCGGATCTTTGATGACTCATGAACTACAACAACGTCAACACATTGATGAAGACGATTCAAAGAAGAGAAGGACCATGGCATTGAAAGGTAATGTTCAAAATGAGGAAAGTGAAGATGAAACTAGTGAGAGTGAAAAAGATGATGATATGGCTCTCATCTCTAGAAAGTTCAAGAAATTTATGAGAAGAAAAAGATTTGGAAAAAGAAAAATATTTACCAAAGGAGATCATAGCAAAGAAAAAGAAAGAAGTGAACCTCCTATATGCTATGAGTGTAAGAAGCCTGGACATATCAAACCAGAATGTCCACTGTTGAAGAAAGGTTTTAAGAAAGTAAAGAAGAAGGCTATGTTGGCTACATGGAGTGACAGTGAAGCAACAAGTTCGGAAGAAGAAGAAAAGACTGAAGTTGCAAATGTATGCTTCATGGCTGATGAAAATGAGGTAAGTCCTAGCTTTCTAGATGACTTTACTTTTGATGAATTGCATGGTGCTTTTTATGAACTTGTAGATGATTTTGCTAAATTAAGTTCAAAGAATAAAGACTTGAGAAATGAAATTAAGGAACTTACTCTTGAAAAAGAAAGAATTTCAAATAACAATGATTCTTTACTAAAGGAAAACCAAGATTTGAAAGATGAAGTAAATAAATTAAAACCTATTATTGATAAATTTACTTTGAGTTCAGAAAAGTTAGAAATGATATTAAATAGTCAAAGGGCTGTTTACAATAGAGCTGGTCTTGGATACAATCCTATTGAAAGACAAAAATTTTTGAAAAATATTTATGTGCATGCTGATGATTCAACTAGAATTACTTGCTTTAAATGTGGTAAATTTGGACACAAAGCATATACTTGTCACACACACAAAGTTAAACAAATATGGGTTCCAAAAGGAACTATTTTAACTAACCCGAAAGGACCCAAGAAAGCTTGGGTACCTAAGAGCAAAACTTAAAATTGTGTATGCAGGTGTGTCTTGCAACCCGAGCAACTAAAAGACAATGGTACTTGGATAGCGGGTGTTCAAGACACATGACGGGTGATGAGTCTCAATTCATCACTTTAGAGGCAAAAGATGGAGGTGTTGTTACTTTTGGTGATAATGGCCAAGGAAAAATTATTGGCATTGGAAAAATAGGTATCACACCTCATACTTTTATTGACAATGTCTTACTTGTGAAAGGTTTAAAGCATAATTTACTAAGTATCAGTCAATTATGTGATAAAGGATTTAAAGTTACATTTGAATCATCTTTATGCATTGTTAAAAATCCTACTAATGATAATATGAAATTTATTGGTCATAGGCATGGTAATGTATACATTGTTGATTTAAATGATTTGAATGATAGAAATGTTGATTGCCTAGTTGCTATGAATAATAAAACTGATAATAGTTGGTTATGGCATCGTAGGCTAGCTCATGCAAGCATGGATTTATTATCTAAACTAATCAAAAAGGATTTAGTAAATGGTTTGCCAAAACTTCTTTTGAAAAAGATAAAATCTGTGATGCTTGTCAATTTGGAAAACAAACTCGAGTATCTTTTAAATCGAAAATGTGATTTCAACCACTAGACCTTTAGAACTCTTGCACATGGATTTATTCGGTCCTACAAGAACAACTAGTCTAGGAGGAAAAAGATATGGTTTTGTCATAATTGATGATTTCTCTCGTTTTACATGGGTTTTATTCTTAGCCAGTAAAGATGAAGCATTTCCATCATTTCAAAAATTATTTAAAAGAATTACAAATGAAAAGAATTCTTCTGTTTTATCGATACGAAGTGATCATGGAAAAGAATTTGAAAATCAATATTTTGAAAATTTTTGTAATGAAAATGGAATTGAACATAATTTTTCTGCACCCAGAACACCTCAACAAAATGGAGTAGTAGAAAGAAAGAACAGAACTTTAGAAGAAATGGCTCGTACCATGTTGTGTGAAAGCAATCTCCCAAAATATTTTTGGGCTGAAGCAATTAACACTGCATGTTATGTTTTAAATCGTGCATTAATTAGACCTGTTTTGAAAAAGACTCCTTATGAACTTTGGAAAGGAAGAAAACCTAATATCGGTTATTTTCATGTCTTTGGATGTCGCTGCTTTGTTTTGAATAACGGAAAAAAAATCTTGATAAATTTGATGCTAAATCTGACGAAGGATTTTTCTTGGTTATTCATTGCATAGTAGAGCTTTTAGAGTTTTTAACAAAAAGACATTGGTAGTTGAAGAATCTATTCATGTGATATTTGATGAAACTAATGATCTTCCCTTAAGGAAGAGAAAAGGTATAGTTGATGCAGATGAAATTGAAGATCAACTCAAAGACATCACTTGAAGAGGACAAAGATGTATCAGATATACAAGAGGTAAATGAAGAAAACAATCCTAATCCACCTGAAGCCTCACAAGGTAATGATGACTTAGAAAGAGGATGGAGGTATGTTCACAGTCACCCTAAAGATCAAATTATTGGTGAAATATCTCATGGAATTAGGACAAGATCGACATTTAGAGATACATATAATAACTTAGCATTTGTTTCTAAAATTGAACCTAAATGTTATGATGAAGCTAAGAATGATATTGATTGGTTAAATGCAATGCATGAAGAACTTAATCAATTTGAAAGAAATAATGTTTGGACACTTATTGAAAGACCTAATGATTATCAAATTATTGGAACAAAATGGGTTTTCAGAAATAAGTTAGATGAACATGGTAACATAATAAGAAATAAAGCAAGACTAGTAGCTAAGGGTTATAATCAAGAAGAAGGAATTGATTTTGATGAAACATATGCCCCTGTTGCTAGATTAGAAGCTATCAGATTACTTCTTGCTGTTGCTTGTTTTATGAATTTTAAATTATATCAAATGGATGTTAAAAGCGCTTTCTTAAATGGATATATTGCTGAACAAGTATTTGTGGAACACCACCCGGTTTTGAAAATCACTTGTTTCCAAACCACGTATTTAAATTAAACAAAGCTTTGTATGGTTTGAAGCAAGCTCCCCGGGCTTGGTATGAAAGATTAAGCAAGTTCTTGATTAGTAATAAATTCATTCGAGGAAATGTCGATACAACCTTATTTATTAAAAGACAAAATGATGATATTTTAATTATTCAAATCTATGTAGATGATATATTTGGTGCCACTAATGACTCGTTATGCAAAGATTTTGCTGAGCTTATGCAGGGAGAATTCGAGATGAGTATGATGGGAGAACTGAATTATTTTCTCGGACTCCAAATCAAGCAAAGCAATGACGGGATCTTCATAAGCCAATCCAAGTACATCAAGGAGATGATCAAAAAGTTTGGCATGGAGACATCTAAAAGTATCGGTACCCCTATGAGCTCATCTTGTAGAATTGATGCTTGTAATTCTGAAAAATCTGTAGATCTAAAACTTTATAGAGGAATGATAGGATCTTTGTTATACTTAACTGCCAGTAGACCTGATATCTTGTTTAGTGTTTGCATGTGTGCCAGATATCAAGCTAATCCTAAAGAATCACACTTGCTTGCTGTTAAAAGAATATTTAAATATTTAAATGGAACTAAAAACTTAGGACTTTGGTATGACAGACAATCTAGCATTGACTTAATAGGATACACCGATTCAGACTTTGCTGGATGTAAACTAGACAGAAAATCAACTAGTGGAACTTGCCAATTCCTAGGTGTTAACTTAATCTCATGGTTTAGCAAGAAGCAAACTTCAGTAGCATTGTCTACGGCCGAGGCCGAATACATTGCAGCTGGAAGTTGCTGTGCTCAAATTTTGTGGATTAAGCAGCAACTAGAGGATTATGGTATCAAACAAAAGGGAATACCAATAAAATGTGACAACACTAGTGCAATTTGTCTAACTAAAAATCCTATTCAACACTCTAGAACAAAACATATAGAAATCCGACATCATTTTATTAGAGATCATGTTAATGATGGCAACATTGTATTGGAATTTGTAAACACTGAAAAACAACTCGCAGATATATTTACTAAACCTTTAGATGAATCAAAATTTTATGAAATAAGAATGGAACTTGGAATGATTGATCCATCTAATTAATTAAGTAATCATGTTTGTGACACTTGTTTGTGATTGGACATCTTGATTGAAATGTATTGATTATCTAATTCCATCTAAATCAATTAAATCTTTCATGAAAATTCCTTAGAATGACCTTAATGTTTTTGTCTTCTAGTGAGTAAGTTAGCTAGGTAGTTAACTACCCACATTCCTTTTTCATGAAAGCTTGTCCACTTTATTCCACGCCACCTATCCTTTTGACCTTTTCATGGGACTATTCAAGAAAGCTAACTAACCAGGTAACCATCCAGGCACCTGACAAGCTAGCTCTTTTGAATCCTCCCTATATAAGGGCCAAATTCTTGACTCACACGTCTCCACCAAGAAAATTTCTCTCATCATTCCAAAAACGTCTCCTTCTACTCTATTTTCATCAAGCTTCTTCCATCTTGTAGAGGAAAAGGATGGCTCCAAAGAAGAAGGGTTCTCACTCAAGAGAAGACACAACGGATCTTCCTCGGAAAAATTCTTCTTCCTCCTCAAGATCTATATTTCCTTCTTTAACCACTCGATCTATTTCCAATGGAAGGTTAGTAGATTTCAGTTTCTTAGAAAAAGAGGGATTTAAAATAGGAAATCTCCTAGCTTCTCAAGGTTGGACTGACCTATTATCTACTAGGAAACCTATTTATCCTACTCTTGTTTATGAATTTTATGAAAATATTAGTTTTGGTGATGGAACTATTTCTTCACTTGTTAAAAATGTTAAAATTAATTTTGATAGTGATGTGCTAGGGTCAGCCCTAGGTATTCCATCCGATGGTGTCTTGACATATTTTCCTAGCGATCGAAACTTTAAAATTGCTTCTATTTTGGGCTTAGAGGATGATAATGCTCATGTAGACAATCTTGATGCTAACATGTTGAATGTTGAGAATAGATTGCTACACAGTATTATTGCAAAGATATTTGCCCCTCGTGCCGGTTCATTTAATGCCATAACTGATAGGGACATAGGACTAATGTTTAACATATTAGAAGGAACTCCTTTAGATTTTCCAGAATTAATGATGGTTATAATGAAAGAAGCTGTAGGTAGATCCAAAGCCGCCTTGCCATACGGGATGTTTCTCACTTACGTATTTGAATTTCACAATGTGAAACTCAAAGGAGAAACTAGTGCATCATTGCGTCACACTGACATTTTTAATGCACACTCCCTACACCGTATGGACTATGCCAAACGTAATGGCATTTGGACCAAGATTAGAACCAGAACTGCTGATAAAACTATCTCTCAACCTACAAACTTAATTCCATCCGATCCTCCTCCACCAGTTTGTTCTCCTCCAAATTTCTTTAATTACGACTTCAATCAACCTAATCAATTTTTAGCTGCTATGAATGAGTCAAACCCGTTTCTTAATGATCATCCGGACATTCCAGAATCTTCCACTCATTATACCAATCAAAATCAAAATTCACCCCTTCCTACTGTTTTGATTAGTCAAGATCAAATCAAACAAATTGTTCATGATCTTTCCATTGCACTTTCAAATAGGAGTACCAGTGATAGTAACTCTTCCGTCAACAATGACCTCTCCTTGGTACCCCATATTTCTTCTGTGTTTGAAACTCTTAATCATATGTCAACTATTGTGAAGCAACTTGTGCATGATGTTAGTGTGCTCAACAGTCGTGTGTTCTTTCACAACGACACTTCAGTGGATTGTATTAAGAAAGACGTTGAGCAATTGAAATCCCAGTTTGAAGATGTTGTAACCAAGGCTGAATGGGTAACACACCAGATGAGGACCAATGACAGCACAACGAAGGATGCCGCGAATGCTCTTGACCACCTGAATGCATCCACCGTGAAGATGAGCAATTTGCTGGAAATTCAGATTGGTCTTGCTGCTGCTTCTGCCCCTGGAGCTTCATTCTCTCATTCTCATCTTTGGACGCCGCCTTCTCAACCTAATGACGTACCCGGATCATCCACTCGACCTGAAGGCTCTTCCAAGCAACCTAAAGTCATATCTTCTGATGATGAATGATGATTGTATTCTATGTTTATCTATGTTTGATGTCATGTTTGTAATTTATCTATGAATGCTGAAACAATGGTATTGTAATATGTTTTCTATGAATGACTGAATTATGAACTATGCTTGAATTAATATTGCATCTTCTCTTCATAAATTGTGTTGAATTATTGCATATTCTGAAAATTCGTCTTTTGATCAATGACAAAAAGGGGGAGAAGAATAATGCATAAATTAAAATTTAGGGGAGAAGAATCACTTCATATATTCAAGGGAGATTAATATATTTAGGGGGAGATTATATTTTGAATGCTGATTATGTATGCTGAATGATTTATGCTTAATAATTTTGTATGTTTTTGTCATCATCAAAAAGGGGGAGATTGTTGAGATTGTTGACCCTTGAATTGATTTTGATGATTACAAAACATTTAATTGACTCTTTAATTGCTTAGAATTATTGCATGAATATGTGAGTTACCTTATTTCTCCTCTTAGCTAGCTTTCCCCACTTGCTAGCTAATTTATTTCCCACTCACAATGTGCCTAGCCGAACCATGCATAAATGAGTTGTCTTAGAAGCTAGCTTGTTCCTTCCATCAGTTAGCTGTTTTCCTTTGCAAGCTAGCTATCTATTGCTGATTTTTCCACTTGGCCGAATGCTTTGTTGAAGGAGGTAGCTTGCAAGCTAACTTGTTTCATCCATTCCATCTTACCATGAAAACTCCTAGCTAGCTATGTTAGCTATCCTTTCATCCAGTTAGCTGAGCTAAATTTTGGGTTTTCCCTTGGCAGTGAGCATGATAAAAGAGTTAGCTAGGTAGCTAACTTGTCCAAGCATTTCTCCTTGCTACGTTTCATGAAAAGCATCCTTGGAGTTAGCTATCTAGTTAGCTACCTTTGTCATGAATTGAGTTAACTTTACATCTAGCTAACTAACAAGCTAACTAGCTTTTTGCATGATAGAATACCTTTTAAAATAGCTAGCTGGTTAGTTAACTTCTTTCCTCCCTTTTCAAATCAGCCGCATGATTTCAAAATAGAGTTAGCTCACAAGCTAACTATCTTTTATCATGGCTTCACACCTTTATGGATAGCTAACTTATGAGTTAGCTGGATGATAAGAATTCCTTTTCATGAAACCATCTCCCGTAGCTTTTATTGAGAAAGCTAGCTTACAAGCTAACCATCTTTTCATGATTCCCTTTGGGAGTTAGCTTATAAGCTAACTATCTTTATTGTTTTCATGGCTTGGGAGTTAGCTATTTTTGTCATGAATAGGTTTGCCTTTTATCTAGCTAACTTATAAGCTAACTATTTTTAAATGTTTTCATCCTAGCCGCATGAATTTTTGAATTGAGTTAGCTATATAGCTAACTATCTTTTTACATGGCCTCATACACCTTTTCATAGCTAACTCATAAGCTAACTATTTTTAAATCTATCTCTGTTCATGAAGCCGTTGGATTTTTTCTTATATGGCTAGTTAGCTAAAGAGCTAACTAGTTTGTGCCTTAGTTAGCTCCATAGCTAACTATTTTCCTTTATAGCATGAAACCATGGCTCAAGCTAACTATTTTTCTCTGGTTTCTTCTCAGCCGTGTGACTTTGAATTGAGCTAGCTTGCTAGCTAGCTACTCTTCCCTCCTTGGTTTGGCTGATTCTTCAGCCGTGGGATTTGGAAACAAGCTAGCTAGCTTGGGAGAAAAGCTAGCTTACTGGTTTCTCCTTTTCCCATTGTTGGCCGCATGTTTCTCTTTGGGAGTTGCTGAAAATTTATTTCAGCCAACTTGTTTTAATGCTTACTCTCTCTCTCTCTCATTTAATGCTCTTTCTCTCTCTCATTTCTATTTTGATGAATGCTGACCGTTTCCTTTTGATTATGGACAGGAATCCCTCACTAGCAATGGGTTTAATGCTTTCATCATTTGGGAAAATATTTCAAACGGTTTTATTTCTTCCCGTTTTTCTTTTCTTCTATTTACCAATGAATCTAACGGATAGTTTTTTGATTGGTTTAAATAGAGATGTTCAGAAGAAACCTTGACGAATTTCTTACATTTTTGACACATCAAGAATACAAAAGAGAGAGAAAGAAATCAAAAGAGAGTGCTTATTGCTTACAACTTTCGGATCTTGAGAAGCAAGTCTTTGTGCTGCGAAGTTTCATCCTTCAACACTTGCTCAAAAATCGTCCAAGCCTTTGAAGCAAGATTCAAATCTCAGCTGCGTCGACATTCTACATTTGCTGCTGGTTATTGCTTCTAAAAATTGTAAAGTTCTTATTTGAATATCTGCTCATATTTGGAGCTATCTGTTATTCTTTGATAAATCTTGTATTAGGGTTAGAGATAACCCTAGTTTCTTGATTGGCTTCCTTGTGCCAGTAAAACAAGAGGACTAGCCGGGAAGGCTAGGGGATTGGCTTCCTTGTGCCAGTAAAACAAGAGGACTAGCCGGGAAGGCTAGGGGATTTGGCTGCCTTGTGCCGTGAAAACAAGAGGACTAGCCGGGGAAGGCTAGGGGTTGTAATCGTTGTGATACGATTAGTGAAATTCCCAAGGGTTTTTGGGGAGTGGATGTAGGAGCCGAGTTTGGCACCGAACCACTATAAACCTATGCTGTGTTTGTGATTGATTGATCTGTGTATTTTCTATTTCGTGCACTCCACTACACCGCTGCAAATTAACTTTTGATTAAGCACATATCTGCGTTAGTCAATATCATCCATTGAATTAATTTTTAAAATACCCAATTCACCCCCTCTTGGGCTACTACGTCTGGGCAACAGCTTGGTTGTTGGTGGCTTCGAATAGGAACCGCAGGGCACATTCCATCCTTTCTCCACCCGGCCTGGCAAGAATGAGGCCAGCGCCGCTTCCTTGTGAATTTGATGCGCCATCCACATGAAGAAGCCAGGATTCTCCATCATCATCTGGCTCAGGTTCGCACTGCTCCATGGGAGCCTCTTTGGGATTTTCCTTCGCCCAAGTGCACTCGACCAGGAAATCGGCTAAGACTTGAGACTTCAGCGCCGGCCGAGCTTGAAAAGAAAGGTCGAACTCTCCCAGCTTGATGGCCCACTTGGCCAGTCGGCCTGAAGTGTCCGGGCGAGCCATAATGGCTCGAAGGGGCTGATCCGTGAGCACCACAATAGGATGGGCTTGAAAGTACGGACGGAGGCATCGGGCGGAGACTATCAGGGCAAAAATAACTTTCTCTGTCTTGGAATATCTGACCTCTGCGTCATGAAGGACCTTACTCACATAATAGACGGTCTGTGAGTTCCATCGGCGTCAAGGCACACCAGGACTGAGCTAACAGCTTCCGACGAAGCAGCTAAGTAGAGAAGAGACTTTCTCCATCTCTTGGCTTGGATAGAAGTGGCGGAGAAGACAGGAATGCCTTCAACCCGTTGAAGGCTTTCTGGCAGTCGTCCGTCCATTCGAAGCTATTCATTTTCCGCAGGAACTTAATGAAAGGCAGGCATCTCTCAGCCAATTTGGAGAGGAAACGACTTAGAGCCGCTATCCTCCCTGTCAATCGTTGCACTTCCCTTTTGCTGGATGGTGACCTCATGTCGAGTATGGCGCTGATCTTCTCTGAGTTTGCCTCGATCCCTCGCTGGGTCACCATGAAGCCCAGGAACTTTCCCGCCGTGACCCCGAAAGCATACTTCTTGGGGTTCAGCTTGACTTGGAAGCGACAGAGGTTATTGAAGGTCTCCTCTAGGTCGGAGACATGATCAGAGGCGCGGGTGCTTTTGTCAGCATGTCATCCACATAGACTTCTATGTTCCGGCCTAGCTGATCCCGGAACACTCTGTTTATCAACCTTTGGTAGGTTGCTCCCACGTTCTTGAGGCTGAAAGGCATCACATTGTAGCAATAAATGCCCTTCTCTATCACAAAGGAGGTGTGTTCCTCGTTGCTAGGGTCCATCCTTATCTGATTATATCCTGAGAAGGCATCCATGAAACTGAGGAGTTCGTGCCCAGAGGTGGAATCCACCAGCTGATCAATTCTGGGCAGGGGGAAGCTGTCTTTCGGACACGCCTTGTTGAGGTCGGTGAAGTCTATACAAATCCTCTAGCTCCCATTTGCCTTACGCACCATGACCACGTTGGCTAGCCAATCAGGGTAGTGCGCTTCTCGGATGTGGCCGACACTGAGTAGCTTGTTAACTTCCTCGTCAATGGCCTTTTATCGGTCAGGGGCAAAGCTTCTCTTCTTTTGGTGGATCGGGCGGTGCCGTGGATCATGTTGAGCTTGTGGGTGATTACTCCTGGAAGGATGCCGGGCATATCAGACGCCGACCAGGCGAAAAATGTCCGAGTTAGCCCTCAGAAAACCCAAGAGACGCTCCCGGTCCTCCAAGGGAAGGAGTCCTCCGATACGGACGGTCTTCGCCGGGTCCTCCCCAAGGGGGAAGGTTAGAAGGTGCTCAGCTGGCTCTCCTCCCTTACTAGAGTCTCTGGGGTCGGACGCCTCTAAAGCTGGCTCAACTTCCAGGGGACTTGATGCCGCGTGATAACAGGGTAGGACTAGGCTGGTCTCGCCGCGCATCTCTCCAACTCCCTCACTAGTGGGGAACTGCACTAGTAGATGCCGGGTGGAAATGACTGCGTCCAAAAGGTTCAAACCTGGGCGCCCGAGAATGGCATTGTACGCCAAGGGGACCCTCACGACCAAGAATTTCATGACCATAATGCTTTGGCATGGCGGTGTTTCGGCTATCACAGGCAGAGGTATTTCACCTTCGACCCTTACGGAGTTCCTGGTAAATCCGACTAACGGGGCCGCCACGGGCTGGAAAGAGTCCAAAGATAATCCCATCCGATCAAAAGCGTCATAAGTAAGGATGTCAGCTGAGCTGCCACTATCAACTAATATCCTTTTTACAGGGTGCCTGGTGATCATCATAGAGACGACTACACCTTCATTGTTTACATTTTCCATTACGGCATGTCCCCCCCCAGGAATTACATTATTCGGCGCCTCCTCCCCTCTCGGCCGTTTAGGTGCAGAAGCTGATCCCCAGGACATCATTCCGACCATCCGTTCAGTGGGGGCATTATCGACCGAGGCTTGAACAGGCAGGGGCCCCATGAGGGCCGGCAACGGCTGCGGCGCCTTTTGGACATATTTGCCGAGGTAGCCTCAGTGAATGAGCTCCTCGATGGCCCTCTTCATGCTGTAGCAGTTATCGGTATCGTGGCCGTAATCCCGGTGGAATCGGCAGTAGTGGCTCTTGTCGCGGGGAGGACCTTTCTTCATGGGAGAAGGACGTTAGAGATAAGGCTCACCCTCAATCTCCATCAGGATGTGGGATCAATGGGCTAGAAGGGGCATGAGCTTACTCTCGTCGGGGATGGGGCTCCGACACCTGTTGTCGGATCGACGAGGCGGGTCAGCTCGCCGGTGTCAAGGGGGCCCGTTGTGCTCGGGTGAGCAGGCTTGTGGCTGAAGCTTCTTGAAGATTCCCGGTGGGTGAAGTCGGCTTCGTCCGCGCGGATGTACTTTTAAGCTCAGAGGAGGAGATCGAAATAAGAGCTTGGGGGCTTCTTATCTAAAGAGAAGGTGAAGCGGGACGGGAGGAGTCCCTGCTTCAATGCCAACGTTGCCACCGCGTCGTCGAGATGGTAGACCTCGAGGCGGCGGCCTTGAACCGGGACACAAAGTCCCACAGCAACTCTCCCTCCTTCTGACGGATGGAGAAAAGAAGGTTGGCTACCCTTGGGATTCGCCGGCAAGCATCGAAGTGTGCCAGAAAGGCTTTCTCCAGCTCCCGGAAGGAGTCGATGCTGTGAGGGGGCAGGCGTGAGTGCCATGCACGGGCGGCCTTCCGCAGAGTGGCGGGGAAGGCTTTGCAGAGAAGGGCATCTGAAGCGCCCTGGACTTGCATCATTGCTTTGTAGCTCTCGAGATGATCGAGAGGATCGGTCGTACCATCGTACGGGTCCACCTGGGGGAAACGAAACCTGGAGGGGACATGCTCCTCCAATATCCAGCGGGTGTAAGGAGGACGGGTGTCAAACTCTTCCTCTGGCTGATGATTGATTTTCTTGGCAAGCTCGTCGAGCCGCCTGTTGTATTCCTCCAGGCGTTCCTCCTCCTGGCGGCTGATTATCGGGGCCCTCTGAGATGGCTCGGAGGAAGAAGAAGAAGAGGCAGAAGGAGATGGAGACGGGAGTCGGGACTTCCGCCTAGGCTCCTCATGATGATGCGGCTCGGGAGGAAACCGCTTGGGGGGCTCGCGTCGGGGCTTCTTAGGGGAAGCCGGATATCGGCCGGTCTCTTGCCGACCAGCCTCCCACCGAGGAGAGCATCCCCTCACCGACTGCTGACTGGTGAAGGGAGCGGTCTGATGTTGGGTGGCCACGGACTGTTGTTGCTGGAGCCCATGGACCATGGCGGTGAGATTTTGGACCTGACGGGAAAGGGTCGCCAGCCGCTCCGTTGTTGATCAGCGGCCTTCGGCGGCGGGCAGGTAACTGGAGGGTTGGTAGCAGGGGGATTGGCCTCCTGCTGCCTAGTTGGTGGGGGAAGCCCCGCTGGATAGCTGACGGAGGCGTCCTGAGCTCGCGTCACCACCATGGCTTCTAGAAGAGAAGAGGGGGGGGAAGAGAGTCTCGCCTACTGAGATGTAGCGCCGGAAGAATGTTCGCTACCTTTTCTTGCACCCCCTACCTGGCGCGCCAATCTGATGATGCCCAATCACCGATCCTGAACGTCGGGAATGGAGTGCTTCTCGAACCTTTGCTTCACCAGGTTGCCTACAAAGAAGTCCCAAGACCGGAGAGGATTCTTCGGTGGGACCCTCCGATGCCCAAGTTAGTAATTGAGGTCACAGCTGAAGAGGGGCTCGAGTGAGCCCTTTTTGGTATGGGAAAGGAGATCTCAGAGAGGAGGGATTCCTTTCTCAGTGCTAACACAGCGATTTTGGGGATTATCGCACATACCTGTTTAGAGAGTGGATTCACCTTTTTATAGGGGTTGACATGATCACATGGGATTCCGTGAGGAAGGAATGTCTGCGGGTTTTTTGGAAGTTGCGTGTATCTAGGCTGGTTGGTGGGTCCTGTCCCATCGAAGAGGGAAAAAACTGTGGTTGGTGGGTTAAGTCCCATCAATCAGTGGGGCTGCTAAGTTGTTGGGTCTAGTCCCATCAACAACGTGGTCGGTGGGTAGGTGGATCTGGTGTTGTTAGGCGGTGCGAGTTAGAGAGGTGGTTTCTTGAACTGCTGGGGCCATGTTGGGGCCGATCTGGAGAGAACTGGGACATCTCGACCTTTTCGGGGGAGCCGAGGCTGAGCCTAGTTGACCAGGGGCGGCCGGGGCCGACCTCCCTGGCCAGGAAGTACCGGGGCGGGGCTGGCCAAGGATGGCCTGGGCTGACTCGGCAGGCTTGGAGACGCCGGAGCCAAGAGGGGCTGGCCAGGGATGGCTTGGGCCGACTCGGCGGGCTTGGAGACGCCGGGGCCGAGAGGGGCCGGCCAGGGATGGCATGGGCCGATTCGGCGGGCTCGAAAATGCCAGGGCCGAGAGGGGCCAGCCAGGGATGGCCGGGCCAACTCGGCGGGCTCGGAGACGCCAGGGATGAGAGGGGCCGGCCAGGAACGGCCGGGGCCAACTCGGCGAGCATGGAGACGCCGAGGCCGAGAGGGGCCGGCCAGGAATGGCCGGGGCCGACTCGGCGGGCTTGGAGACGTCAGGGCCGAGAGGGGCCAGCCAAGAATGGCCTGGGCCGACTCGGCTGGCTTGGAGATGCCGGGACCGAGAGGGGCCGGCCAGGGATGGCCTGGGCCGACTCGGCGGGCTTGGAGACGCCGGGGCCGAGAGGGGCCGGCCAGGAATGGCCGGGGACGACTCGGTGGGCCTGGAGACGCTGGGGCCGAGAGAGGCCGGCCAGGGATGGCCTGAGCCGACTCGGCTGGCCTGGAGACGCCGGGGCCGAGAGGGGCCGGCCAAGGATGGCCTGGGCCGACTCGGCGGGCTTGGAGACGCCGGGGCCGAGAGGGGCCGGCCAAGAATGGCCTAGACCGACTCAACGGGCCTGGAGACGCCGGGGCTGAGAGGGGCCGGCCAGGGATGGCCTGGGCCGACTCGGCGTGCTTGGAGACGCTGGGGCCGAGAGGGGCCGGCCAGGGATGGCCTGGACGCAAAAATGCTCTGGTTTTGTCGAGATTGCTCCTGCGGCTGCACGTGGCTACACCAACCACATCAAATTCAATTACCAATCCCAATCAATTTAGAATTAAAGCTTTATTATTGTTGTTAGAAGATAAAGATCAGTTTGATTCTGAATCGAAAATATTAAAACTGATTTTGATTGCATCTGTTTTGGGTTGTAGCTCAAAGCTGACTAAAGCTTCCCATGCTCACCTCTAACTCAAACGATCCCGATTCTTGAAAAGGTCCAATTTGTCTAGCCCACTGCAAGAAGATAGAAACCGAAGCTTGATGGCCTGCTTTCCCTTAATCCCCCATCTCTCTCTCTCTCTCTCTCTCTCTCTCTCTCTTAACTTCCTTTATGTCTTCACTGTCATTTAAAGTTCATCCACCTTTGAAAAAAAGGTTTATAGTCTTATAGGCAAGTTTTGGTTGTTGTAGGCCAACCTAATCGGTCACCGAGTAATGAATGTGTCACAAATATGTCCTTGTGACTCTTAAAATTAGCCAAAACAACTCCACATAAGATCTTATTTGGCACCCCCAATATATATATATCTTGATTCGAAGTATCACGGGAACTTTTGCACTCCATTGGAGTGGGGTTCTCCTTACCCTGCTCAATCAACGATCTGCATCTTGTCCAATGGTTAAATAAGCACATTTGTGCCAACAATAACATCTTGTCCAATGGTTAGACAAGCACATGAATTTCATGCAAACAAACCATATGCTCATTTGCTCTTCTAACCATAATGTCAGATCGGTCCGAACATTGATCCGCCAAGAGTTTGGATTATTGGTTCAACCGTGGATTACTGGTTGAACCATTAATCAATTTTTTAATATAAAAATATATTTATATTAATAAAAAATAATTTTAATAAAAAATTAAAATTAATATGATAATAAAAACTATGATTCCATTCAGTTCGAACTGAGTTGACCTGTTCATGGTGAACTGATGGATTGACAAATTATTTTGGATCACTTACTCATCCAATTTTATGTTAAAATTGGACCACTTGACTTGGATCCCAGTTCAATGGGTCCAATCGTCAGTTCGATCCAGTTCAACAACTATGCTCCTACGTGATTACATTTGGCAGGATGATAAGTGTCGGTATTGTATTACGGCTCGACGTACCTGGTGGACATTATCCACAAACCAATCGGGCGTGTCCTCAAGCTCGACTCCATAGGGGGGCGGCAAAGCGTGGCTGGGCTATGATGCGTTAATCTTCAACACATGGCACTGGTGGATTCACAGAGGAAAGATCCAACCGTGTGAGAGCTTCCCTTAACTCAAGTTTCCTAGCGGTTTTATATATCCTTCCCTTCATCATCATCATCCACCAACATAATGAATGGGTCTTCTTCTGTGGTGCAGATGGGACTCCGTGCAAGACGGTACTCGAAGACATGGATAGGTTAGAGGCCTTCTCCAAGGGACTCATATGGGTCGACGTTGGATCTTTCGAGGAATCTCCCCAACCCATTTTCAGTAAGTTATGCATGACCATTTAATTAAGAGCAATGATATATTTTGCCAAAGGACAAAAAAAAGACCATGTTATGATAACGAAGCTTGGGAGGAAAGACATGAGAACAATAGCACAAATCGCAGAAGATTAGGGTTTTAATTTTACGATCTCCCCCGTTCAGCATTAAATTTCTAAAAGATATCACATTATTCCCTTCAGGATTTTAACAATTTTCAATATCCTTCACTCTCATCTCTCTCTCTTGCTTCTATTATACACATTCATAAAAACTGCTTGAAATCTGTATTAAAAAAAAAACTAATGTAACATTTAGATATTTATAGATTAAATTACTCTTAGTAATACTCAATTTTCTAAATTACTTCTACATTCTGTGAATATGGAAACCAGAAGATCAGATTGGGGTCAGTCAAATGCAGAGCATTGTTCTAACCAGAAACAACCACTCAATGGATCAACATCTCCAGGAGGTCCACTTCCAGAACAAGGCTTGGTTCCACTTCCAGAACAAGGCTTGGTTGAGAGTGTCCTGAGAAACATATCAAAACCAGTTTATCTGCTGAACGTAACCTTGCTCTCACAGCTGAGGAAAGATGCCCACCCATCTAATACGGTCTAAATCATCGAGCCATGGCTGCAGCCACTGGTGCCTTCCTGGCCTTCCAGATACATGGAATGAGATTCTATACGCAGCACTCCTTCAAAAGAAGTGAAATGAAACATGATCTATGGAAGAAAACTTAAAAGGATTAATGATTCTCATTGCCGATTCATGATTGTAGATATTCTTTTCAGTGCAATTTGCCGGTTTATTTTTTTGCTAAGAATGGCCAGTGGATGCAAAAGGCATCCCTCAATCCTAACTGATGCCTTGAACGGTGAGAAATAATCTCTATTTTGTGAAGAAATTTTATTTTCATTAATAGCCCTAGGATGATTGGTCCATTCAGAAAAACTTGTGTAACAACAACCGGATGCCGATAATTTTCAGAGTAGGTATGAAGACCATGGATGATGCCATTGATTACGCTTGAGATAGTGTGAGGGCTTGTACACAATTTTGTTCGGTTTTATAATATATACATGAGACTGCAGTGATCCTCCTTTTTGTTCTTAGTAGAATGCATGGCCACTTTTTAAAATCTTCTCATCACAGTGCAGCCTTTCAAGCAGCGCGTAAAATTTCCAGCCTTTTTGTTGACTTCATTCAGTTAATCAATTCTTATTAATAATGTTTTCATTTATCTTCACATTCCAGATGAGAGCTGAGTTTAAGATAATCTATAAAGGATCTTTCCTCATTATAGCATCACTTTCCATTTGCATATGCCATAAAAATCTCTCTAACTTCCATGGTAGTACTGACTTGACTCTAATCCTCGAAATTTCCTTCCCAATTTTCCCTCCCAATGTACCATTGTTCTTGCTCTTATCTCATCAGTTTCAATCACATGTCATACAAATAAACACAGCTTTATAAATCAGTCATTTGTCTTACAGCTGGTTGTCTGCAAAACACCAGTTCACACTTTTTTCTTTCAGGGCTTAAGAGACAGACACTGATAATTCTTCCATTGTGTTAGTTTAGAGTGAGTATACATTTCTCTCTATCCTTCAAATCACCAAGCATATCATTAGCAACTGATGACTCTAGCTTTGGTCCTCTTTAAATGAGATGACACACAGAAATAGATGTGATTGTAAATTTATACATGTCCTTTAGTTTTAAAAAAATCAACTTTTTTCATAAGTTCTGCTGAACCTGGATGATTGCTAAGGATGAATAGAATAATTTACAGGTTTATCATGTATTTGCAGAGCACCAGTTGAAGCGACTACAATAAAATCTTCATGGCCATAATGCTGCCTCATTATTCTACTCGCAAAATAATGATAAGCACAGGCAGATCATTGAAACATTTAATGGTATAGAAACTAATTTCCCAGATAAGCTCTACCTTGTTGCATTTTAAGGAGAATAGGTATATTGTATAGAGAACGTTCTTAGAATTCATAAGAGCTAAGGATGGAGAAATCTCATAAGTAGCAGATGAGCGGGTGGCACATGGATACACCTAAGTGTATGTCCGAATGGGCAAAGAAGAGGTTGGTAAAGGATTTCTTAATTTACCTCCACATAGGTAAAATATCCTAAAGGTTCCTTCTCCTTTCATTGAATAATGGACCCTATTTTTTGTGAGGAAATATTGGACCATCAATATGTCATTCTGCAATGTGCAGCTTCACTGAATTTTCTACCATGGAAAGGATAGCTATGGGTAGTAGCAAACAAATCTCGCAAAGAAATTTATGGAAAAATCACATGCAATTTCACCAAGTCAAACATCACTCCAACTAAAATTCTCTTAGTTCTAGATTGCAAGACACATTTCTTTTCTCATAGTTAAGTCATATTAAAGCATCTCTACTCATGGTTTTTAGTTGCAATAGGATGGGAGGCATCCCAACCATCCCATTCCATTCTTGTGAGAAACAGGACTAGGATGGAGGTGGAAATTCGAAACTCATTCACATATGAAAAAGATATAAGAAAAGAAAGGAAAGGAGAAAAGAAAAAAAGTCAAAAAAAAAAAGAAAAGAAAAGAAGGAAGAGAAAAGGAAATGTAAGAAAAAAAGGAAAGAAAGAAGACAAACAAAAACAAAAATAATAATAATAAAGGGAAAAAAAGGGAGAGAGGATGCTTGACCAAGATTCAGATGGGATAGCAAGACGTCTTGTTCTATGAAAAACCAGATACCTCATCCCATGGGATTTAAAACTTATTTCAATTTATAAGGGTAATAATCAGATATGTAAAAAGAATTTTTTAATATGAACCCCTGGTCATGCCTGTAAACATTGTGAACTCAAAAAGAGAAAAGGGTCCAAAATAAAATGCATCTAACGAAGGGAACAGAGTCATCATACACTTCTGTCGCAATGTATATGCCTATTGTGCTGACTACATAATGCACTTGTAGTTCTAAACCATTTGAATATGCCACCTAAGACAGAAGAAAGCAAAGAAAACATCATAAAGATAATATACATCATCCATTTGATGAAGGTATAAATTTGCCACAGATACCAGAGAAAAGAAGAAGAAGAAGTGCTCTATGGCAACAACTCTGGTACCTGTTAATAGTGTATCATAACATGAAAATACAAAAGGATGGTATCTTGAACAAAATAAGAAATGTCTTTAGAAGAGACATATGGATATATCAATAACCTACATATACTGCAGCATTGACAACATAGCAGTCATCATTTTTATCTCCCATTGCTTCAAGGCAGACACCACTTGAGCATATCATCCCTCCATCAACGACCTCAAAATTAATAATTTTACCACTACATCAACAAAATAGGAGAATAGATAAATAGGAATAAGAAGTGCAATTAAGTAGTTGCAATTTTATCAGTCACAATATGAATTCCACATATTTTATGCTGCAAAAGTGAACCCTAACATGTTTCATTACCAAAGTTTCAATCCTATCAACATTCAGACTCTGGCTATCTGTCTTAGCATTTCAAAGTTTTATTTCAAGTTATCCATACATGAACTTGTAGATCCTAAGGAAAATTCACATTAAGATCTGTGAATATATGCTCATAAGCAGCTTTAAAAAAAAGATCAAAATTGAACTTGGATGCAATTGGTCTGCTATTCACGACATGGACCACCCGTTCTTCTCTTCAATATCATGTGCTGTGTAAAAGAGTCCGACATGAGCTTTTCTTTACTCTCACTGCCTCATCATCAACCCTCAAAGTACCCTCCTATTGTAACATTGTCAATTTTAAGATGCACAAAACATAGTTCCAAGATAGTCGGCACATACATTTCATCAAACCAAGGAGATGTATGAGTTCATGCATACCAAGCGATGCCCCAATAAGCTTATGGAAGGCTATGAGGTTTCATAAAGTCAACTCAGAACAGCGAAACAAGGTTCCGATTTTCACATTTATGATTATGGCTTTACATCAACGAACAGAAAATTCACATATAAGGTCAGAGAGAGAGAGAGAGAGAGAGAGAGATTTCCTGTGATCTTAAAAAAGTTGACATACGTATGATTTCTCAGCTTCTTCATCTGAATATGTGCGCATATCTTATATGCATCAGGATTCACAAAATCAGTATCCAAAAAGGAATTTGAGGTCAGTCCAAGAGGAGATCTTTGGATGATGTCACTAGAATACCTATTCTCACGGATAGGAAGATGAGACTGATTAAATGTAAACGAGGCATTGTTGTTTGCATTATTTAAACCTGTACGCTAATTCTTGTGTATTTCAAGTGCCAAGGAAGCGAGGGGCTTGCCATCGGAAAAACTCATCGGTAAGTTTTGTCATAAACTCTGGAGTAGCTACGTAAATTTAAGTAAGTTAGCTGATTTCTCACTCTGTCCTCTCGATTTCCTGGATTATCCACTCAGCCAAAAAAAAAATAAAAGTCCAAGCAGATGGATACTTCAGAAGTTGTGAACTATTTATCTATAAAATAAGTCAATAAAACATGCTCAGAATTCTTCAAACCCAAATAAAGAACTCCAAGCGATCAACCAAAGAGATGGGATACTTACTAAGGAAAGACAGATTTCACTCGCTCTATATCAAGCAAATGCTGGGAGGATCGAGGCACCCCTAACTTGATTTGAAGCTTCATCTGATCGGAATTAACACCCGGGATCGACCCTGCACCATCCCAGTTCGACAAAAATAAAAAACTCAATCGATAAAACTCTCAAAGAAAGAACAATCCCAATCCTAAACACAAAAACATCAATAAGAACCAACCTCGTCGAAAAGCTGGAATCGAGTTGGAGGAAATGGCGTCCCTGCAAGCCCGCATAGCCGCGGCGGTAATGTCTTGCCTGTTTAGAGAGAGAGCGCGATTAAAAGGAGATGGGCAATTCCAAGGGGAACGATGGGCATCTGGTGAGAGAAAGAGGGTACCCGTGCTGATCGTAGCCGACTCCCATCTCGACGAAGAGAAGCTTCATGGACGGGGTCGCTTCCTCCTCGGCCCTCTCTTTGCCGTCCATCGCCGCCGGTAATGCGGCGAGAGGTCGGAGGGGACGCCGCAGTGGGTAAGAGAGGATCTTGTATTCAAGAGGCTGTTGATCGAAGGCGGCCGGTAGCGGTGATTGATGTTTGATATACTTCGGTGATGGATGGAGCGCAGAGGGGAAGGGAGGAGCACGATCGGAGAGCGAAAGCCAGAACGGGCCACAAGCATCCTGGCACCCCTCCTAGGTCTTCCTTCCTTCGCTTGGGCTACCCATGGATGGCACGATGCTGTTGGACTTTTAGATTCGGATATAATATATGCGAATCTCAAAATCCTCCCGACTGTTTTACATCGGCCGGGTCGACGGTCGACTCGAGTCCAACGCGAAATCGGTCGGGACTCGGGATTAAGAGAAATTTATCGGTATTTGGATTGAGAATCTCAGCCCGACCAAATCCGAACGCGAACTTGTATAAATATAGAATATACGTACACGTGGAATTTAATCTCCAAGATCTTACTGATTTATTTAAAAATGTGAAATTAAACTCACGTAATACTCAAACGCTGCCATTCCTAACCCATTTTGTTTTACACTTTATTTCTATCCAAATAATATGAGAGTGTTTAGCACAATGACTAGGATTAATATATTTTAAAAATTGGATCGAACAATATATTTGGATCGTGGATCAATTAGTTTGACTGAATAAATCGATTTGATTGAACCGAATGATAGTATAATTAATTTTTAATTTAATATATAAAAATAATAAATATTTTTAAAACTTATATATTTATTCAAAAAAATTATTAATATTAAAACTATAAAAAATTATTTTAAAAACTATTGAAGGATTGTTTTTCAGCTGCTCTTTTTTTATCCATTTAGTTCATAAAGAATTTAAAATCAAAATTAAAAGCTTAAATAGATCAAATCTTCATTTAAGATCAAATTTTTATTTGAATATATCGAAAATATATTAAAAATTATATAGAATGTTTGCAAAATCAAACTAACTTTGATTTAAAAAAAATGTTATAAAAATTTCTAATAAATTTGTCCTTCACTTGAAATATAGTAAAATATAGTTAGAAATACAGTTACAGTGATCATTTTGCCTCTATTAATAATATAGTTGAAGAACAGAGAAAAAAACATTGGATGAGAAGAAGAAGAAGAGAGGTGTCAAATAAGATAAGAAGACAATGAAAGAAGGATGCATTGAGTTATAATTAACTGTAATGAATTTGCAATTGAAGATAAGGCATTGAGTTATAATTAACTGTAATAAATTTGCAATTGAAGATAAGGCTATGAATCCTCTGTCTGAATCACATGGACGCCCGAGTTGTCACCCACTTATTATTGAGTGCCATGAGGGCTAAGGTCCAGTGGACCCATATTTTCACCAAGTAGTGTGAGGTGGATGTACTAACGGCCTGCTACTTGCTCCATCGTTTTTTTTTTTTTTTTTTGTTACAAACGGGTAATCATACAACACGCGTACGAGTTAATTCATAAATATCAGAGTACAAAATATGCTGAAGAAACAAAGGACAGGGATCACCCTGCCTCCAACTCCAAAACCCTGAATGATGAGCCACAGAAGCAGCCACCTAGTCGGCCGCCGAGTTTGCTTCTCGATAGATATGGCGAATCTGGGCCTTCCTCAACATCTTCCATATATCATGTAATAGCAGATTGGTAGGGTCTTGGATACCCCTATCCTTCCGCATCCACCCAATAATAGTCATAGAGTCACCTTCTATAATCAGGTTATAAGCATGGAGGGTCCGAACTGCATAGGAGAGACCCACCCAAGCAGCATAGAGCTCAGACATAGGGACAGAGGAATTCAGGCTACCAAAACCACCAGCCGCCAGCAGATACCCTCAGGCCCACGTATGACGAAGCCGGACCCAGCAAGTCTATCTCGTACGCTTCCATCAAAGTTGATTTTGACATACCCCGGAGGGGAGCTTCCAAGAAATGAAAATCGTGTGCCGGTTCGCTGCCAAAGCAGCAAGGAACCCCAGAAGCCAGAGAAGTCAAACCCACCTTTATAGAAGTCCCGAGCACAATCCGTCGTCAGGGATCTGATTTTTCCCATGATCCTCTGGAAAGATAAACTGTCATCAGAAAAGATAGCCTGGTTCCTAGATAACCAGATCTGGTAAGCCGTAGAAGCCCAAAGAGCACTTCTGAACTGAGAGGCGACCGAAGGTCATCTAAGAAAGAAGAACACCGGGAGTGCATATGATCCTCACTACAATGATAACCAACTGTCAACTAGATCCGTCTCATACGAGGACAGGAGAATATGACATGATCAGTAGACTCCGCCTCCATACCATACAACGGGCAGAAGGGTTGGATAGACCAGCCTCTCCGAGCAAGCGCTACACAAGTGGGGAGGCAGTCCCATAGAAGCTTCTAGATGAAGAGCTGGACCCTAGGGATAATAGGAAGCTTCCAAATCCACAAAGCATCCCGCGACCCCAGGGCCTCAGGCCTGAAGATATTCACAAGATCCTTAGTGGGGGCCCTAGAAAGTAGATCTCCGCCAGAGCCTGACATCAGAAGAAATGCCAGGGATGATCGGAATAGATAGAATCTGACGAGAAAGCTCCTTTCCAAAAAGACTGGACACCAGCAAGGTTCTCCAGGAGGGAGGGTCAGAATAAATCAAGTCCCTGACTCTCATGCCACAAGGGATGTCAAGACTAAAGAAAGAGGGCCATCGAGAGAGGGGGATGTCAGAAAGTCAGGTGTCCTGAATAATGTCAATAGAAGAGCCATCTCCAATCATCCACGAAGTGTTAGCCAGAATAGAGCTACCATACCGAGTCACCTCCTTCCAAAAGGAAGAATACTGACGATGTGGCTGGATCTGCAGCGAGGAAGGCCAGTCACCATATCTGGCCCACATAAAGGAGCTCCATAAACACTGTGGCTCAAGAATGAATCGTGAAGCATGCCTGGCTAAAAGGGCCTCCCTTCTGACAGTCAGGGACTGAATACCAAGACCTCCTTCCTATATCGGCAAACAGACCCTCTCCCACGATATAAGGTGAATATCGTGCCCATCCTGCATAGAAGCCCAGAGAAAGTCCCTAAAGTATTTCTCAATCCTCCTGAGACAAGAAATCGGGATGGCAGCATTGGAAAGAAGATACATAGGAAGAGAGGAGAGCACCGAACGGATGATAGTGACCCTGGCCATCATAGATAATCCCGTAACCTGCCATCCCTCAATGCACTGACGGACCCTCTTCTCTAGGACAAGGAAGTCAGCACAACGGGGATGTTTACCAGTCATGGGAATCCCCAAATATAATAAACGATCAGTCTGAGAAGAGATACCCGGAGACTGAACAATAGCTTCCTTGGTAGCTCTGGTCGTCTTCGGGCTGAAGCAGATAGAGGACTTAAGCAGATTAACCTTCTGTCCCGAAGTCTGGCAGTAGCTCTGAATAATCGCGTCAAAGGAAGAGGCATTGGCAACGATAGCTAAACCCAACATGATACAATCATCAGCGAAGAGTAGGTGAGAAATTGCCGGACCCCTGGGACTGGCCATAAAAGGGGCTATACTACAATCCACCTGAGCCTGATGTAAGGCACGAGAAAGATCATCAGCCGCCAGAATAAACAACAGCGGAGATAACGGGCAACCCTGACGCAAGTCCATCGAAGAGTTGAAAAAATCAGTCATGCTCCCGTTAATAATAAGCAAGAAAGAAGGCCTTTGGATACAAGCCATTATCCAGTCAATAAATTGAACATGAAACCCAAACTCCTAAAGAGAATGGTAAAGGAATACCCAACTGATTCTATCATAGGCTCTCTCCATGTCTAGCTTGACAGCCATGAGGCACTGCCTAGCCGGGGCTCTCTGAAGATCATACATGAATTCCTGAGCAATAAGAACATTATCTGAGATACATCGGCCTCTGATAAACGCCCCCTGTTCCGCAGCTATAAGACGAGAATCACCAAGCGAAGGCGACCAACTATTAGACGGGCACATATCTTATAAAATGAAGTGCAAAGGCTGATGGGCCAAAAATGCTGGGGGAGGGAAGCATCATCGCGCTTAGGCACAAGGGTGACCAAAGTCTGGTTCCACTCAGCAGGAATGGCCTTAGCTTGAAATGCTAGATGAATAGCCTGCATCACCTCTTGACC
>UESW01004604.1:208590-275527 GCA_900491605.1 Calamus simplicifolius
GGCAGGTGGTGATCCGCATGCCGTAACGGGGTATGGCCATGCACAGTGACTAAGATACAACGGATCATACGCCGTTATGAGGCATGGCCATCCTCTGCCATGGATGTGCGGCGAATTATGTGAGCATGCCAGGTGGCCCAGAATAACCTGACCATGCGCCGGGGATTGAGATGCCATTTGTGCGCCCTAAGACTGAGTAGGAGGTCCCGGGGGTTAATGTACGGTCCATGTGCCCCGAGACCAAGAGGTAGGTCTCGGGGGTTGAGATACTGTCCATGCGCCCCAAGACCGAGAGGTAGGTCTCGGGGGTTGAGATACTATTCATGCACCCCGAGACCGAGAGGTAAGTCCCGGGGGTTGAGATACTGTTCATGTGCCCCGAGACCGAGAGGTAGGTCTCGGGGGTTGAGATATTGTTCATGCGCCCCAGACCGAGAGGTAGGTCCCGGGGGTTGAGATACTGTTCATGCACCCCGAGACTGAGAGGTAGGTCCCGGGGGTTGAGATACTGTTCATGCGCCCCGAGACTGAGAGGTAGGTCCCGGGGTTGATATACTGTTCATGCACTCCGAGACCGAGAGGTAGGTCCCGGGGGTTGAGATACTGTTCATGCGCTCCGAGACTGAGAGGTAGGTCTCGGGGGTTGAGATACTGTTCATGCGCTCCGAGACCGAGAGGTAGGTCCCGAGGGTTGAGATACTGTTTATGCGCCCCGAGACCGAGAGGTAGGTCTCGGGGGTTGAGATACTGTTCATGCGCCCCGAGACCGAGAGGTAGGTCCCGGGGGTTGAGATACTGTTCATGCGCCCCGAGACCGAGAGGTAAGTCCCGGGGGTTGAGATACTGTTCATGCGCCCCGAGACCGAGAGGTAGGTCTCGGGGGTTGAGATACTGTTCATGCGCCCCGAGAACAAGAGGTAGGTCTCGGGGGTTGAGATACTGTTCATGCGCCCCGAGAACGAGAGGTAGGTCTCGGGGGATGAGATACTGTTCATGCGCCCCGAGACCGAGAGGTAGGTCCCGGGGGTTGAGATACTGTTCATGCGCCCCGAGACCGAGAGGTAGGTCTCGGGGGTTGATGTAGCCCCCGTCAGCTGCCGCTATCTTTGCCGTTTACTCTAACGGCATAGGATCAGCCATATCAGATGCCCCCTCACCCTGAGATGGAGTGGGCCCGTCCCAGTAAAGTGAAAGGGGTGTCACCTCCCAAATGGCTGATCCCCACTCCTTACGAATCGCCTTCAGACGCGTGTCTATAGGCGCTGTAGTAACTTTACGCAGGCGGTACACGGATGTGATATGGTGGCCAATGCTATCCACCCGATTTGCGGTAATCATCCTCGAAGCTGGGTTTATCCGCCAAAGTCCGTGAAGAAATGTGTGCCATCATTACCCATCATAATGGTGATGTCATCGGTGTCCTACTATTGGCAGGAAATGATTCGTATCCTGTGCTCAGCAATTACCTAGGCAATCCGGCTCGCGGTGGGAGCCCGCGTGGCAGTCGAGGCGTGGCGGGACAATTTGAAACTGAATAAAGTTTGCATAGAGTGTCGAAAGCGGTCATTCTACTCCTGGGATCATCGTCTCCTTCCCCTGCTTTCTGATTTTCCGCTTTCTGGTCCCCCCCTGCAACTCGAGAGCTCGCATTCGTCACCTTCCTTCCCAGGTTAACTCTTCGTTCCTCCTGGGTTTCTTCAATCTTTCGCCTTGCAATGAGTTCCCCGTCTTGGTCTGCGGAGGACGATTCGGAGAATCGTTCTTTGCCCGAGAGGCCTCAAGCCTCTCCTTCTCCCCCTTCTTCTCCCCTTGAGTGGTCCTTCGATTCGGTGGATCATGTCCCTCTAGCCCAGCGGCGGGTCGTCGGGGAGGCTCCGCAGGGCGGCGTCCGGCGGCAGCTGGCTAGAACCCGAGAGGTCGCCAGGCGAGGGCCGGCACCTCCTGGGGTGCGGGGGCAGAATCCTCGGAAGGGGCTGCTTCCACGGTAACGGGCAATGATTTGGCGAACATCCGGTCCAGTTACCAAATTCCTCGGAATATTGAGCTCTATCTCCCGACCCCTGACGACAGGGTGATTTCATCCCGACCGGGCCGGGTGGCCATCTATGAGATTTCTCTGGGGTGGGCCTCCGCTTGCCTTTCCATCCTTTCTTCGTTAACCTCCTTGACTATTATTTCTTAACTCCTTCCCAGTTGGTCCCAAATTCCTTACGCATCATTTGTGCTTTCGTTATCCTTTGCCATCATCTCCACATCACCCCGCGAGTCTCTCTCTTCTGTTCCTTTTATATTCTCCGATCTCAGAAAGGCTGGTGGCTGTTCCAGCCCAGGCCCAACCGCGTCCTTAAACTCCTTCTCCCTTCTTCCGTTAAAGGCTGGAAATCCCAGTTTTTCTTCGCCAACATTGGCCAAGTGAAGTCCCGGTGGGGAGATGCTGACCCCCGAGGTAATGCAAACTCCACTATCCACCCTGGAGATAGAGAGGCGCTAGGGCAGCTGTTGTCCACTGAAATTCCTCGGTATAGCCTGCTCTTGACGGAGGAAAACCTCCGGTCGGCGGGACTTATCTCCTCGTTTGGTAAGTCTCCCTATACTTAACCAAAGTCTTGCCCTTTCTCTCGCTCATCATTTTTTTTTTTTGCTGACCCCGGCCGATACTGAGCAGCCCAGCGCACCGACTCATGAAGGCCGCCGCCAAAAGGAAGGCCCGAGAGGAAACAAGCGAGGGGCGGCAAGAGCCAGATTCGAAATGCCCGACAGTGCGGGCACTCGAGCCACCCGCACTGCAGGAGCCTCCGGTCACCCCAGAGATAGACTTGACGGCCGACACCCCACCCGAGAGGACCGTGAGCGGTAGAGCGCCCCCTGAGGCGCCGGCCGTGGGGGGCCAGCCATGGAGGCGGAGCCGGCCGTAGAAGAGTTGGCCGTAGAGGAGCCGATGGCAGCGGGGGGGGGCTCCTGCCCCCGGCGAACCAGCCCCAAGTGAGGCTGCAAGGGACTGGGGCGAGGGACCATCACAGACGGCAGGCCCACCCCCGGAGAGGACGCCAATGAGCAGCTCTCCATGTGCTGGATCTGAGACCACTGGAGCTGCCGGAAGGAGTGGGGCCAGGCGTGGACTGTCTCGGGACTCTGTCCTAGATGATGGGTGCCGAGTGGAATGGCTCATCTCATCGATCCTCGTATCGGAGGTTCAGGAGGAGCTCAGCCACATGAAGGCGGCTACCTTCTTTCGTGAGTCATACGCAGCCTTAGTCAAGGTAATTAGACTATCCTGCTCTCGAATTTCTTTCTGCTCTTCCTTTTCTTTTTGACATGGGGCTCGCACGCAGGTTGCCAACTCCTTGGCTATTACCAGGGAAATTTTCCATGGTGAGAAAACCACTGTGCGGGAGGCCCAAAAAGAGGCGGAAGACGCTCGCGCTCGAGCAGAAACTGCAGAGAAGGCCTTAGAATCAGCCAAGACTGCCCGGGCTGATGAAATAAAGGCGGCTGAGAGCTGGGCAGAGATAGAGTCCAACCGCCTACGGGCGGCCCTCAACTAGCTAATGGAAGCCGATAATGCCATCGCAGCTAGAGACCTGCACATCTCGAGTTGGTCGCAACCATCCAAGCGGCCGATAGTCAGGTAAGTGAGGCCAGAGAATTGGCAAGGATAGTGGAGGAAAAAATGATGGAGGCCGAAGAAAGGGCGAAAGGAGCGGAGGAGGAAAGGAATCTAGCCCTGGAGGCCGAGAGGATAGTAGTGGCAACCCTGGCTGCTGAGAGGGGGGCTCTGGCGGCTGAGGTGAGGCAACTATCGAAATCAGAACTACCAGAGTTATTGAAGAATTTCGGGCGTCGAGCGTTTCATGGAGGAGCTGACTGAAGCTTCGACGGGGGCATATCTTCATGGGTTCCAGTGCGGGAAGGAGAAGGTGGCCAGAGAATTAAACTTTCCCCAGGCCCTTGAAATGGAGCCGGACCGCCTCTCTGAGATGGGCTCGTCTGATGATGAGGACACACCCGCCGACTCATGAGCCCCATACTGTATTTTGTTTTTGTGAACCCGACGTGGTCGGCGTTTTGTGAACACTTTCAAATTAATGAAACACTCTTTTCAATGGAATTTATCTCCGCTTGATTGCCACTATTACTTCAAATTCTTTGGCAGCCGACATGGGACCCCCGGGGGCTTCGTCGGTGCCGAGCAATCCGTAGCTTACCCTTAGATAATTCGACTTAGCTTTGTAGGACCGGATCTTGGGGTTAGAAGGCACGAAACCCGTGTTCCCAATAGAGCGTAGGACCCGAAGGTCAAGATAAAACTGAGCCTTCCGAGCCGCCAGCACGTTGCTTTGCCAACGGTGCACATCTTTTTGTGCCAGGCTAGCCTGGGGCTTTTGTGCCGACCGGGGTTGGGCTTTAGGTGCCGTCGGGTGTCGGGCTTTATGCCTGGCTGGCCCATGGCTTTATATGCCGACGGGTGCCGAGCTTCATGCCTAGCTGGCCCAGGGCTTTAGATGCTGATGGGTGTCGGCATTTATGCCTAGCTGGCCCAGGGCTTTAGATACTGACGGGTGTCGGGCTTCATGCCTGGCTAGCCCAGGGCTTTAGATGCCGACGGGTGTCGGGCTTTATGCCTGGCTGGCCCAGGGCTTTATATGCCGATGGGTGTCGGGCTTTATGCCTGGCTGGCCCAGGGCTTTATATGCCGATGGGTGTCGGGCTTCATGCCTGGCTGGTGCAGGGCTTTAGGTGCCACGGGTGTCGGGCTTCATGCCTGGCTGGCCCAGGGCTTTAGATGCCGATGGGTGTTAGGCTTTATGCCTGGCTGCCAGGGCTTTATATGCCGACGGGTGTCGGCTTCATGCCTGGCTGGTGTAGGGCTTTAGGTGCCGACGGGTGTCGGGTTTTATGCCTGGCTGGTGCAGGGCTTTATATGCGACGGGTGTCGGCTTCATGCCTGGCTAGCCCAGGGCTTTAGATGCCGATGGGTGTCGGGCTTTATGCTGGCTGGCCCAGGGCTTTACATGCCGATGGGTGTCGGGCTTCATGCCTAGCTGGTGCAGGGCTTTAGGTGCCGATGGGTGTCGGGCTTCATGCCTTGCTGGCCAAGGGCTTTAGATGCCGACGGGTGTCGGGCTTTATGCCTGGCTGGCCCAGGGCTTTAGATGCCGATGGGTGTCGGGCTTCATGCCTGGCTAGCCCAGGGCTTTAGATGCCGACGGGTGTCGGGCTTTATGCCTGACTGGCCCAGGGCTTTATATGCCGACGGGTGTCGGGCTTCATGCCTGGCTGGTGCAGGACTTTAGGCAAAAAGAACTCAGGAGCTAAAATTAAATTTATTAATATAGAATGAGGGGTGAAAGCCCAAAAGAATACATGCACGGTATTTGATGTGAGAGGAGGAATGCGTTACTGATAGTACCGACGAAGGTTGTCTGCATTCCATGTCCTAGGAAGCGGCTTCCCATCGAGCTCTTCAATCTTGTAAGCTCCGTGACAAGTGTCTCGGCGATCCGATAGGGTCCTTCCTAATTTGGAGCTAGCTTGCCTCCCTCTGTCGGCTTCGAGACCTCAGCCCGTTGAAGGATCAGGTCCCCCGGCAAAGTCCTGGACGCACACGGGCGTTGTAATATTTGGCGGCCCGTTGCCGGTAGACCGCCATCCGAAGTCGCGCTCGGTCTCACATTTCCTCCATCAGGTCGAGGTTGGCTCGCAGCTGGTCTGGGTTGCCTTCCTCGTTGTACGATTCCACCCGAGGGCTCGGTGAGCCAACCTCCACCGGGATGACGGCTTCGGATCCAAATACTAAGCTGAATGGGGTCTCGCCGGTGGGGGCTCGCGGCGTTGTGTGGTAGGCCCACAGCACGTTGGAGAGCTCCTCCACCCATCGTCCCTTATAGTCATCAGTCGAGTTCTTAGCCCTTGGAGAATGATTCGATTAGTTACCTCGGCCGCCCCGTTGGTCTGAGGGTGCCCGATGGAAGTAAATTTCTGACGGATGCCCAGCTCGGAGTAGAACTCCCGGAAAGGGCGTTGTCAAACTGCCGGCCATTGTCGGTGACCAGGGTGTGCGGCAGTCTGAACCGACATATAATGGACTTCCAAAAGAAGGATCTTTACTTTCCGTGATCTTAGCAAGGGCTTCGGCTTCAACCCACTTGTGAAGTGATCAACGGCCACCAGGAGGAACTTTCGCTGTCCGGAGGCCAGGGGAAATGGTCCCAGGATATCCATACCCCACTGGGCGAAGGGCCAGGGTGCCACCAAGGGGGTTAACTGAGACGTCGGCTATCGCTGAATATTAGCATGGCGCTGGCAGCTATCACATCTCTTAACGAGCTCGGCTGCATCCTCCTTCATGGTCAGCCAAAAATACCCCTATCGTAGGGCCTTGTAAGCTAGGGCTCTGCCTCCCAGGTGACTTCCACATATGCCTTCATGGATCTCCCGCAGGATGTAGTCCGATTCTGCCGGTCCCACGCACCTGAGGACCGGGTATGAAAATGATCTTCGATAAAGCTTCCCATCCATCATCAAAAACCTTGGGGCCCTCCGCCTGAGTAGCTTGGCCTCAGCGGGGTTCTCTGGGAGAGTACCATCGGTCAAATATCGGACGTAGGCGTCCATCCAGGAGGGTTCTTGCTCCATCGGTAACGCTTCATCCGCAATTTCAATGCTTGGGGCCTGGAGGTGCTCCACATATGTTCTTCCCAGCGTCCCGTCGGCCGAAGTGGCCAAACGGGATAATGCGTCGGCTCTGGCATTCTCCGCTCGAGGAATGTAGCTGATACGGAAGTAAGAGAACCGAGAGGCTTGGGATTGTACCTTGCTCAAATAATGGGACATGGTTGGGTCCCTAGCTTCGTACTTCCCAGTGATCTGCCCAGAAACAAGCTGAGAGTCCGTGAAGGCCCTCAAACGCCCCGTGCCTAACTCCTCAGCCAACCTCATTCCTGCTAGCAAAGCTTCATACTCCGCCTGGTTGTTAGTTGTCGGGAACTGGAATATGAGAGCATACTCCACCGCATCCCCCTCAGGGCTAGCAAGAATGAGTCCGGCTCCACTTCCTTGAGAATTTGCTGCTCCATCCACATGCAAAATCCAGTCCTCCTTTTCTGCCTCCTCGGTCGAGGGAGGGTCCACGCACTCCTCCGGGAGTACCTCCTCCACACCCTTCTCGGTCCAGGAACACTCAACCAAGAAATCAGCTATCACCTGAGACTTCATGGCCGACCTTGGTCGGATGGATAGGTCAAATTCACTTAGTTTAATGGCCCATTTGGCTAGCCGACCGGAGGTGTCAGGGCGAGACAGAATGGTCCAAAGAGGTTGGTCCGTGAGCACCACAATGGGATGGGTTTGAAAGTAGGGTCGGAAGCGTTGGGCAGAGACCACCAAGGCAAAAATGATCTTCTCAGTTCTAGATTATCTGGTCTCGGCATCATGAAGTACCTTGCTGGTGTAATAGATCGGCCTCTGGACTCCATCAACATCCATGCGCACGAGTACAAAGCTGACAGCTTCGGGGGAGGCTGCAAGATACAGGAAGAGCTCCTCTCCATTCTTTGGCTTGGACAATAGTGGGGGAGTGGATAAAAATTGCTTCAACTCCTCAAAGGTATCCTGACACTCCTTTGTCCACTCGAAGCCGTTGACCTTGCGCAGCACCTTAAAGAAAGGCAGGCACCTTTCTGCCGATCTTGACATGAAGCGACTCAAAGCCGCCACCCTCCCAGTTAGGCGTTGCACCTCCTTCTTGTTAGCTGGGGGCCTCATCTCCAAGATAGCCCTGATCTTGTCAGGGTTGGCTTCAATCCCTCGCTGGGTTACCATAAAGCCCAGAAACTTGCCTGCCGCCACTCCAAAGGTGCACTTGTGGGGGTTAAGCCTCATCTGATACCGGCGCAGGTTGTTGAAGGTCTCCTCGAGGTCGGCGACATGGTCGGCAGCACTGGTGCTCTTGGTCAGCATATCATCCACATACACCTCCATGTTGCGCCCTATCTGTCCTCAAAGACTTATTCATCAACCTTTGATAGGTGGCTCCGGCATTCTTCAGCCCAAACGGCATCACCTTGTAGCAGTAAATCCCCTTTTCTGTAATAAAAGAGGTGGCTTCTTCATCCGCCGGGTTCATCCTGATCTGATTGTACCCCGAGAATGCATCCATGAAACTAAGAGTTTCATGCCCGGACGTGGCATCCACTAGCTGGTCGATCCGGGGCAATGGGAAGCTATCTTTGGGGCATGCCTTGTTGAGGTCGGTGAAGTCCACGCACATCCTCCAGCTCCCACTGGCCTTGCGAACCATCACGACATTCGCCAGCCAGTCTGGGTAGTGCACCTCGCGGATGTGACCGGCCGCCAGTAGCTTCCGCACCTCTTCATCCACGGCCTTCTGTCGATCGAGGGCGAAACTCCTTTTCTTCTGCCGAATAGGTCGGCACTCCGCCCGAATGTTAAGTTGGTGGGTAATCACTTCTTCTGGAATTCCCAGCATATCGGACGCCGACCAGGCGAAGACATCCGCATTAGCTTCCAAAAAGGTGAGGAGTCGGTCACGAGACTCCTCCGGGAATAAGGCTCCAATCCGGAATGTTCTCGTTGGGTCCTCCCCGAGGGGGAAAGTAAGCAGGTGCTCGGCCTCTCCTCTTCTCTCCAGGTCTCGAGGATCCAGCGTCTCAGGTACCGGCGTGGGTGCCGCCCCCTGCGGGCTAGGGGCCATGTGGTAGCAAAGTGAAGGTGGATTCTGCTCTCCCCGCATCTCTCTGACTCCTTCGCTGGTAGGAAACCTCACGAGGAGCCTTTTAGTGGATATGACAGCATCCAAAAGATTGAGCCCGGGCCTCCCAGGATCGCGTTGTAAGCAAGGGGCACACGAACCACAAAAAACTTCATGAAAATCATACTTTGACACGGGGCTGTGCCTACCGTCACAGGGAGAGTGACCTCCCCCTCGACCTTCACAGAATCTCCAGTAAACCCCATCAGGGGCGTGGCGACGGGCCGGAGTAGATCAGGTGACAGATTCATGCGAACAAAAGCATCGTAGTTCAAAACATCCACAGAGCTCCCACTATCAACTAGAATTCTCTTTACAGGATGTTTAGCGATCGTCATAGATACGACGACGCTGTCATCATTTTTGTTTACTACCTCCTCTAAATCCTTCTTAAAGAAAGGAATTACAGAATCTAACTCCCCCTCCCCTCGGCCTCTTCGGTGGGCCTCCTGCCCCCAGGAAATCATTGCCACGTCTTCTCTGTTGGGGCATTGTCGATTATCGGCGGCGGGGGCGCTGACGGACCAGGAGCTCCCGGGTTGTTCCTCTGGATGAACTTTCTCAGGTGGCCCCACTGGATAAGGTCTTCAATAGCCTTCTTCAGCTGGCGACACTCGTCGGTATCATGACCGTGATCCCGGTGATAGCGGCAATAGAGGTTCTTGTTGCGAGGGATCTTCGGTTTAATGGAGGAGGGCGCTGAAGATAAGACTCCCCTTCAATCTCGAGTAAGATCTAAGATATCGGGGCGAGCAGTGGGGTGTAGGGTCCATCTCTTGGTGCAGGGGCTCGGGGACGGTTGTCTGGCCGGTGAGGAGGCTCAGGTCTTCTGGGGCAAGCTTCGGCAGGTTCCGATCGGGCCGGTTTCTTGGGGACGTTCCGCCAGCCTCGCGCCGGGAGAAGTCAGCCTCGTCAGCTCGAATGTACTTCTGGGCCCGGGTCAGGAGCTCGGCGTAGGAGCCAGGTGGCTTCTTGTCGAGGGAGTACGCGAAGCGGACGGACGAAGCCCTCGCTTCAAGGCCAAAGTAGCCACCGAGTCCTCAAGGTTGTAGACCTCTAGAGCCGCCTCCTTGAACCGAGCGACATAATCCCGCAGGGACTCACCGCTCTTCTGCTGGACGCGATGAGGCTATCTGCTACCCTTGGAATCTTCCGGCAGGCATCAAAATGGGCCAAGAAAGCCCTCTCCAACTGGCGGAAGGAATCAATGCTCTGTGGTGGCAGCGGGAGTACCAAGCTCGGGCGGCCTTCTTCATGGTGGCTGGGAAGGCAATGCACATGAGTAAGTCGGTGGCCCCCTGGACTTGCATGAGAACTTTATAACTTTCCAGGTGGTCCAAGGGGTATGTGGTCCCGTCATAAGGATCTAGCTGGGGAAGGCGGAACCGGGTGGAGATGGGTTCTTCCATGATGCAGCGAGATAATGGAGGCCGGCTGTCGTAGTCCATCTCTGGCAAGTGGGTGATCCGACGGCTAAGTTCCTCCAACCTTTGGTTATACTCGTCGAGTCGTCGCTCGGCTCGACGGGCCATCCGGCCATCAACAGACCTCTCCCCAGAAGATCCAGAGGATGGAGAACGGGGACGACGATATCGGCGAGGACGCTCTGCCTCCTTCCCATGCCGCCGCTTAGGAGAGACACTAGTGTGGCGGGAAGGCGACCGGTGCCTCTTAGAGACTTCCCGGTGGTGAGGCTTGGGTAGAGCTTGATGGTGGCGATCCCCCAGCACTGGTGATCTCCTCCGAAGGAATGCTGGCTGGGTTGTACCACCCCTGGGACTGATGGATTTGGCTCCGACTGCTGCGCGGCCGCCTGTTGGTGCTGCAGGCCTTGAACCGCTACCGCCAGAGATTGGACTTGCGTGGCCAGGGCGGTGAATCGATCTTCCTAGAACTGCTGCGGGGGAGGCACTAGGACATCGGCCGGAGGAGCGGATGGTCCAGCCTCCTGGGGTGCAGTGACTCCGAAATGCTGCCGCGAGAGCCGGGGGGCCTCCGCGGGCGAACCGGTCCCGCGGCACTGCCCCCCAGTGCAACTGGCAAAAACTCCCTTCGTTCGGGTCGTCACCATGGCTTCAAGAGCTTGAAGAGAGAAATTACAGATTGCTGGTTCGATGTCTTTCTCTTTCCTCCCCCCTACCTGGCACGCCAATCTAATGACACCAAGTCACCTTCTTCAAGCGTCGGGGAAGACGACGTCCTTCTCACCGGACCCCTGCAAGAAAAGTCCCCGGAGACCGGATGCTCCGGTGGGGACCCTCCGATGCTCAAGTTAGTTACTTGGGATCAGACAAGAACTGCTTAGCAGAAGAGAGCTAAGACAGTTAGGGTTTTCTAGGAGGAAGAAAGCTAGAAAACCAGAGTTCGAATATCCTTACAGCGAGTGCGTGCTTTTATACCTGTTCTGATGTCCCCTTTCTATTCCCATCATCACTGATTCTTAGGAGCCCAGTTCAGTAACGGACAAAATACGGGGCCGACGATGACAAGTTGTACTATTATCGTACACACCGGATGCATCATGAGTTACCTGTCAGTACGACCTCACAGATGTCTCGCGTCTGGGTAGCGCCTGATGCGAGTCATCTGCTGCAACGGGCAGGTGGTGATCCGCATGCCGTAACGGGGTATGGTATGGCCATGCACAGTGATTAAGATACAACGGATCATACGCCGTTATGAGGCATGGCCACCCTCTGCCACGGATGTGCGGTGAATTATGTGAGCATGCCAAGTGGCCCAGAATAACCTGACCATGCGCCGGGATTGAGATGCCATTCATGCGCCCTAAGACTGAGTAGGAGGTCCCGGGGGTTAATGTACTGTCCATGTGCCCCGAGACCGAGAGGTAGGTCTCGGGGGTTGAGATACTGTCCATGCGCCCCGAGACCGAGAGGTAGGTCCCGGGGGTTGAGATACTGTTCATGCGCCCCGAGACCGAGAGGTAGGTCCCGGGGTTGAGATACTGTTCATGCGCCCCGAGACCGAGAGGTAGGTCGCGGGGGTTGAGATACTGTTCATGTGCCCCGAGACCAAGAGGTAGGTCTCAGGGGTTGATGTAGCCCCCGTCAGCTGCCGCTATCTTTGCCGTTTACTCTAACGGCATAGGATCAGCTATATCAAAATTTATTTTACTTTAGTTTATTTTTTATGAAGTTGAAGTTCAAAAACCAGGACTTAATAAAAAAGCAATCGGATCGGCATCAACGTGTCTAGCATCATGCCGATGAATACAAAACAAATACACAGCCCACCACCAACTTTCTGTATTTGCATTTGTTACACCGTCAAGCCGGCGGTGCACTTGACGCCAGTGGGGGGTAGCCAGAGGTTCCCGTCAATGAACTGAGCCACGGTGAAATTAACCACCTGAGCCGAGTCGTTTATGACGCGGTACCCGGGCCACTTGATCCGGCCGGCCGGCGCCGAACCGGGCCCGAAGTTCATGTACTCGCCGTAGAAGAGCGTCTGGAGCGCGAAGTCCCCGTTCCACTCGAGCCAGCCCTCCGGCCGGACCAGACCCCCGATATACGACTGCATGAAAACGGTCCGAGAGAATTCCTTCCAAGGCCGGCCCAAATAGGTGGCGGTCCAGTTGGTGAAACCGGCTAGGTCGGAGCCGGCGGTGACGTTGCAGAATTGGAGGGAGAAGCCGGTGTTCTGGTTGGGGTCCTTGCGGCCCTGGGCCGTGACGGAGTTCTTCCTCGGGGAGCGGGCGGCGGGCGAGGAGGACGCAGCTCTGAAAGACGGCGGCGGCGTTGCCGAAGATGAAGTCGACGGTGCCGGCGATGCGGCACTCGCGGTAGAACTGGCAGAGGAAGTGGGTGTAGAGGGTGTCCTGGTTGTTGGAATTAATTTATAATAAATGAGTGTGGAAGTCTAAGTGTCTTTTGTATTTTCTAACATTAATGAGTGTGGAAGTCTAAGAGATATCTAGAAGAATGAAGAGTCAGTTATGAAAACGAAGAGACACATGGGAAGACTAAAAGGTTATATTATGATGTATTTATGAGAGAAGCTCAATAGGCACTTTCTATGTCTATAAATAGGTCAATATGTATTGAGTTTAAGGGAATGGGAAAAGTTTATGAAATGAGATTCTAAATGCTATTACTCCCACTCCAAGCATTTCCTCTGAGCATTATCCAAGTACCTATCTATCAAAGTTTTATATCTATTTTTTTTCTTACAATTGGTATCAGAGCTAGGTCGATCACACAAAAAAAAAAAAATGGCGTGAAGCAGAGAGCCAGAGAGCCAAAGAGCCTGGTAGATCCTGAAGCAAACCACAGAGCCAAAGAGTCAAGGAGCAGTTGCAGAGCTATAGAAAGCTCCGAGTGCAGAAGGTGCTCGTACAAGAGTTGCTCGTGAAGCCGTGATCTATATCCTCCAGCAAGGTGATAAGTCTCCGGATCAAAAGGAATCCGTTGAGAAGTGTGCAAGTCCAAGATAAGAGGGACTTTGCAAAAGGAAAGAAGACAAGAGTGGTCTTCAGAGGTTGTGCAAAATAGAGGATGAGAAGGTAATAGTTGTGGTTGCGCCATATAAGGTAATGCTCAAAGAAATGCTTGAAAAACTAAATTTTTCTCCTGCAAGGTATACAAGTGAAAAGTTTGGACCAAATCATTCTTCAAGTTTCGTGGCAACAGTTATTTTTGAAGATATAAGTGAAAGTTTTATGATCGATGGTCCTATTACTTTGTCAAAGAAGGAAGCAGAAATACTGCAGCATTACAAGCAATTATCTATTTGAAAACTTATAATATTACTGTGAAAGATGTGCATTTCAGGAAATTGAAGCTGTCAAGCTATCAACGCAAAATATGCATAAAGCCTATGAAGAGTTGAAGAACAAATATGAAGATGTAATGAAAGAATTACATGAGTTGAAGCAGACATAAAAAAAAGAGTTATCATAAGTAGATACAAGATATCCACATCATACATCAAAGAGAAGAGCATGTGCCATAAGAGATTTTCCTCTTGGTTGCAGTTCAAATCAGTAATTGAAGATATTATGAAAAATTACAATTAAGGGGAGTTGGAATTATTTGTAATAAATGAGTGTGGAAGTCTAAGTGTCTTTTGTATTTTCTATGTGACATTAATGAGTGTGGAAGTCGAAGAATGAGAGTCAGTTATGAAAACGAAGAGATACTTGGGAAGACTAAAAGGTTACATTATGATGTATTTATGAGAGAAGCTCAATAGGCACTTTCTATGTCTATAAACAGGTCAATATGTATTGAGTTTAAGTGAGTGGGAAAAGTTTATGAAATGAGATTCTAAATGCTATTACTCCCACTCCAAGCATTCCTCTTGAGCATTATCCAAGTACCTATCTATCAAGTTTTATATTTTTTTTTTCTTACACTGGTAGCCCAGGAAGCTGCAGCGGTAGTAGACCGCGAGGTCGGAATCGGAGCGGAGCGCCACCGCCTGGTGCTTCGAGGAGCCTGCTGTGTTCTCGACCGTCAGGTCTCGGGCGATGATCCCTTGCCGGAGACCGCTGCATGCACGGCTCTAATTTCAGCTCAGATTTTTTCCCCCCTTCAGAAAAGGAAATTGGGATCAAAATGTTTTGAGGGTCTTATGGTTCAAGCGAGCTGAATCTCTAGTCTCTTACAGGGTGCCATCAATGAGCTATTGCAATTCTTCACTCCAATTTGTCCATCAAATTGAGATGTAATTGATAACGCAATTAATGGGCGAGTTGCAGCAAATGAATTCAAAGGTATAACCAATTTTTCTACAAGCTGGAAGATTTGCAAGTAGCCAGACATTTTTTAAAAGGCTTGCCTGAAAGTCACTTACCAGATTTCAACTTGCATGCAGATCTTTAGGCAGCAGGCTACCAAACAGCTCTTAAGATGAAACTTCTTTCTTTATTTATTTATTTATTTCAACTTGCATGCAGATCTCTAACTCATCATGGCAATGCCACTTGGCAGTGAAGAATTGACAATACAAAAAAGGAACATAAATTTGTAACCATCCTATTACCTTTTACAAATCTCTCTTATATTCGTAACGGCCGCAGTGAGCTGAAAAAAATCTCTCTTATATTCGTAAGAAAATTTTACCATCCTATTACCTTTTACAAATAACGCTCGAGATTTTTCCGTTTGTCATTAGAACTCATAAATTTGTGAGTTCTTTACGTGCAGCCCTCTTGATAAGCCGCTTACCGAGTCTCCTCTCAAATCATAAGAAATTAAACTTTATCCCTGGCATAGTTAATTACCTGAATACCTGGTCATTGTGACATTTAAACGCAAGAGAGCAGTCATCTCCTTCTTACTATGACATTAATTAGCTACTCACAAGGAAGACAGCTCGACTCTACATTTTATTGTAGAGTATTCAAATGCCCAAATATAGCCTGGCTCGTATCTTAGACAATTTGCAAGGTGATTGATGTCAGTGTTTGTGAATACGTATCACGTGGAATTTAATCTCCAAGATCTTACTGATTTATTTAAAAATTTGAAATTAGAACTCACGTAATACTCAAACGCTGCCATTCCTAACCCATTTTGTTTTACACTTTATTTTTATTCATATAATATGAGAGTGTTTAGTACAATGACTAGGAATAGAGAAGTATTACACAATATATATATATGCTCCATAATTTATGCGCTATAATTTGATTAGCCAAAAAAATCTTGATCATATCTTAATAATAGGATGCCATGATCAGTAATTCTTGGTTTATTTTGTTGTGTAAGAAGCCATCTTGGCGATGCCACAAAGCCCTTTCGGTGCATCAATGTCACGCTTAATACGCATGTATCCATTCTCACCCCAATTTGTACCCCATGAAGTCTTCAACAACCAATATTTAGTCCCATCGTCAGCTACTCCGTAACCAACAATAGTCATGGCATGGTTGAGCTTAGTTTCATACGGACCACAGAAAATACCACCTTTATAGGAATGAAATTCATCTAAATGGGCATCGATGCAAACTAAAACGGGCTGATGCGCCACTGCCTTTAAAAGTGATGACTCATCATTTGGTGGTACAACTTCATGCCGCTTATTGTAGCTGCGATTGATGATGCCTTGTCGGTGTTGCAAGTGCCCTGAACTGCTTCGTAAGGATATTTATCTTCAATTGTTATGCCTCCATTATCAATGACATATTGGAAGGCGGAAGTCATCAATCCTTCCATTGAATCCATTGTTTCTGTTGTTAACATCACAGTCGATGAGTGTTGCTCAGACAAGGAGATTAATTTGCCAGTCTTGATTTGAGTAATCCCTTCGATGGCTGCTATGGCAGCGAATGCCCAACAGCATCCTATAACATTATTATTGGTTAAATAACTTGTTTGTGAGCAAAGTTTATAGCAATTTTTTTATGTATATTACTACTCTTTAAATGTAGAAAACTCAATGTACGGTATATACATCTTACCACAATCTGGGCCTTGATTCCTTGACGGGAGTAACTGGCCCTTTGGTTCTCCAATCCATGCTGTCAGACACATCGGTCGAGTTGGCATAAAAAAGACTATAGGATTGCTGCAGCTTTGTTGGGTTAGGTAGTCTGTATTGGAAGGGACGAGGGCAAAGAACCAGAGTAGCTTGAGAGTTTATATAAAGGTTATAAATGCTATTTTCTCCAACTTTATTTCTTGATTTATCGCTCCGAATAAGTTGTTGAAAAAAAGAAAACATCTGGCATCACAATATTTCTTTACTTAAAATGACATTTAAATGACGCCGCAAGGCAACATTTGATGGCAACAAAGCGGAAGGGCTATATGATCCTTCCAAAATTGTTTATTTATTTATTTTCTTAATATTGTATTTTTTTTTTTTCTCAAATCATTTATTTATTTCTTTTCTTAATATTGTATACTTTTTTTTCTCATGAAAAATTAAGAAAGGTGATGAGATTATGAAAGCAAAATATTTTGGAAGATTTAGTGTTTCATTTTAGACGAAAAATCATTGATGTGTATCATCTCATCATAAATTGAAAAAAAAAAAAAAATCTCGTGTCACAATAATTTGTTACTTAAATCGCGAGAGAACCTTGGGCTAAAAGATCCTTGCTATTTAAAAATATTTAAATATCCTTACTATTAAAACGAGCCATCATTTCACATGAAATGTTTCTTATTTTAATCTCATATGAGAGGTTAATATCTTTACTATTTAAAAATATTTAAAGAGTCAAATCGAGGAGCAGCTGGAGCGTAATAAGATCGAGGAAATAGTATTTCTCTTTTTGATATATTGGGCTTGCAATTGATTATAACTTACGTTGCTTATTTCATGCAACTTTGGTCCTTGGAGGAGACGAATTGAAGAAGAATTTGCTAAAAATGTTATGGAACACGATTGTAAATAATTTTTCATGCTCACCTGGCGAGCGTAACGCCCGATCCGCACGCGAGCGGAATGCTCGCCTAGCAAGCATAACGCCCGAGCCAGAACACTCACGTGAGTCTAGCGAGCATTTTTGTTTTTAAGGGCCTGGAGCCACGGCTCGTGCCATTGCTGATGTGCCATGTCGACAATGCACGAGCTGCACAAGCAATGGTTGGTGCAGTATGGGCGTGTGTACAAATATGCAGCAGAGAAGGATTGCCACTTTCAGATCTTCAAGTACAAGTTCGGCTTTAACCAGTTTAGTGACATGACAAACTAAAGTTCTTACTCATAGCATTGAAGATTTTCTATGTGTTGAAATTTGATTTGGCATCTATTCTGAGCCCACCGCCGAGGACTCTAATGAACTTAAGGCCAAAAGAAAGAAGAGGCATAAAGATAAACTCATATGTTGTAGCCACATCCTCAAAGCATTGTCGGATCGCCACTACGACCTCTACACCAACACTCAATCTCTGTAGAAGATTTGTGTTGACCCAATTATTGATTTTGATGATTAATAAAAGACATGAGTATATTCACTATGTTTCTGATAGATTTAATAAGTTTTTTAGGGATTAAAAATATTTAATCAAGCAAAAGGTATAAAGAAATAAGTTTTGAATCAAAATGTTAAAAGAATTTTTCAAAGTTCAGAGCTTGGAGTCGACACCCAAATTGTCAGGAGCCGACCCCAAGGCGTATCAGAAGTTTTCTGAAATTTTGGCATGGTATGGAGTCGACACCCAGAGTTTCAGAGCCGACTTCAACCTGAGATACAGAGAAGTATATTCTATTTCAGTTTCTGGAGCCGACACCTAGTATTTGGGAGCCGACACCTGAGAATTTGGGAGCTGACACCTGAGTTTCTGGAGCCAACTCTAACCTGAGAACAGAGAGTGTGTTTTTATGAGCATTTCTGGAGCCGACACTTTTGGTTTGTGGAGCCGACTCCCGAAAGCAACGAGCCGACACTTAACTTTATTGGAGCCGACTCCTCAGCAACTTTTTATTTGCTATTTTTGGATACCTGATTTGGAGCCGATACCTGAAAAATTGGAGCCGACTCCAACCTGTCAGGAACAGATTTTTTATTTATCAGAACGGACTCCAACGGTAAGATTTTTTCTACCTAACCTCTAACGGCTATTTTTCTTGTGTGTAGAAAGATCCAAGCATCTCACAACGGCTATATTTCCCACCTAATCTTGGATTAAGAGATATATAAAGGGGGAAACCGTTTGTTTAAAAAAAGAAGAGAAAAATCGAGAAAAATACTTAGTGAAAAAGAGAGAGAAATCAAGAGGAAAGACTCAGAGCTCAAATCCATCAACCCCAGAAAGCTCAAAGAGAAATCCACAAGCTTCTTAAGTTCAAATCAAGGAGATTTCCATCATTAGAAGAAAGAAAGCAAAGCCCCAAAATCCTTAACTTCTCAACAGCAAATTTCTGTGAAGCAATCCTTAACTTCTCAACAGCAAATTTCTGTGAAGAATCTGAGCTGAGGCCCTGATTCAATTTTTCAAAGGAGAAGAGGAAAAGAAAAAAGCATTCATTCAAAGAGCTTCAAATAGGCTTTTCTTATCCTTGTTTACTTTATTGTTTATTCGCTCATTTGAGGAGCTGCTGTGTATTCATAACTCTATTTTTCATTATTGTTTGCTAGTTCAATCGGGTGATTGAATTAGTGAAGGTAGTATACCTCGGTACAAGCTAAGGATAGCTTGTGGTTGGGTTGTGTGCTGGTGAGCCCAGAAAACCAGCTGGTTCGTTGTGATCCCGGGAGAAACAACAAGTTTTGAGTTGTGAGCTTGTAAAACAACTCGACTGTAATCAAGTGGATTATAGTGTGGACCCAAGTGAAGCTTGGGAGTGGATGTAGGTGTTGGATACATCGAACCACTATAAAATCTTTGTGTTTACCGTGCTTTGTCTCTTTGTCTCTCTCTCTATCTCATTTAGTTGTGATTAGCATTTTTATACTTTGCACTCAAGCTCTTTCATATCAAAGTAAATAGTTTTTAAAAGAGTTAAATTTTTAAGAACCCAATTCACCCCCCCCCCCCTCTTGGGTTGCCATCTGGGCCAACAATTTGAAACGCGCTTGAATTCAAGTATAAGGCCGAGAAAGAAGGTACTAAAAATTTTTCATCTCTAAGTACTTCGATTTCAAGATGAATGATGAGAAAGCAATTCTTGCACAAGTGCATGAGTTGCAAATTATTCAACAAATTGATGGTGGTGAAGATAGAGATTCCTGAACCTTTTCAAGTAGGTGCGATTATTGCAAAGTTGCCATCATCTTGGAATGGATTCAGAAAGAAACTGCTTTACAACTCCAAAGATTATCCCTTGGAATAATTGCAAAAATGCCTTCGAATCGAAAAGGAATCGAGGGTGGATGAAAAGATTGAGAAAGTGAATTTTGATACTTCAAAGGCAAATGCTGTGAGCAATCCTAAGAAGTCCAATAAAATGAAAGAGAACAAACTCGATCCTAAAAGGGATCAAGATAAGTTCAAGAAATCCAACAAAAATAAGTCCGATGTGAGTTGCTTTATATGTGACAAATATAGGCACTTTGCTCGTGATTGCATGCACTGAAAGGGGTAAACCAATAAAGCAAATGCAACTGAAGTAGATGATGAGATCGTTGCCATCATGAGTGAAGTCATGGTGGTCAGAGGCAAGGTTCCTGATTGGTATTATGATACTTGTACCACCATCCATGTTTCTTATGATAAGTTACTTTTCAAGACTTATGTGGATATCACCAATGGACAAGAAATTCAAATGGGCAATGAAGGTCGGTCTAAGGTGCTTGGAAAAGGAAGCGTGGATCTTCACTTCATATCCGGCAAGAAGATTACTTTGATTAATGTGTTGTATGTGATGGATATGAATAGAAATCTTGTTAGTGGGGATTTATTGGGCAAACCAGGGATTAAAAGTGTATTTTAGTTGAAAAACTTATACTATCCCGCAATGGTGTTTTTGTTGAAAAAGGCTATTCTACTGATGGAATGGTCAAGCTTTGTATTATTGACAATAATAATAATAATAATAGTATGTCTTTTACTTATATTGATGATTTCGTTACTTCATGGCATGGTAGATTAGAGCATATTGGTATTAGCACTATAAAATGATTAATTAAATGTGGCATGATTTCTTGCAATGTTGATAAGTTTAATAAACATAAAATTTGCATTAAATCAAAAAGACTAAGAAGCCATTTCATAGTGTAGAGAGAAATACTAATTTGCTAGAACTTGTGCATAGTGATATTTGTGAGTTAAATGGTATGTTAACTAGAGATGATAATAGATATTTTATTACTTTTATTGATGATTGCTCTAGATATACATACATTTAGTTACTTAAGCATAAAGATGAGGCTATTCATGCTTTTAAAGTTTATAAAGCAGAAGTTAAAATCAATTAAGTAGAAATATTAAAATCCTTAGAAGTGATAGGGTTGGATAATATTTTCCTAATGATTTTAATGTGTTTTGTGAACAAAACAGAATCATACATGAGTGTTCTGCACCACACACACTCAAACAAAATGGGTTAGCAGAACGTAAAAATAAATATTTTTAGAGATGATAAATGCCATGTTGTTGCATGCTGAGTTATCTTTTAATTTATGAGGTGAAGCATTATTAACTTGATGTCTTATTCTTAATAGAATTTCTACTAAAAAGAATAAGACCTCTCCATATGAGTTGTGGAAAGGCAGAAAGCCTAATATAGGCTATTTTAAAGTATGGAGGTATCTTGCTTATTACAAGAACACCGATCCTAAAAGGATCAAATTGGGTTCTCATGGAATTAGATGCGCTTTTGTAGGATATGCTACAAATAGCAAAGCCTATAGACTCCTTAATTTAGAGTCTAATGTGATAATAGAATCTAAAGATGTCGAGTTCTTTGAGAATTTAACCACTTCTGAAAAGAATTCTCAAAGTACCACAAATGAAAATTCTTGCGAGGAGAACACTTCAAAGGTTGTTGAAGAAGAACAACCAAAACTTTAAAAAGTAAAAGAATCTGAAAAGCTAAAGATTTAGGACCCAAAGAGATAGATTCTTAACTCATTTCTTTCTATTTGATAGAAAAAAGTCGAAAGAATTGTATTCGTAAGGTACCTATTGTTCTTCAAATGGAAGACGATCTTAAAACTTTTAAGGAAGCAATGGCTTCGAGAGATTCTGCTTTTTGGAAGGAAGCTATTCAAGATGAGATGGATTCTATTATGTCAAACCACACTTGGGAGCTTATCAATTTATCCAAAGGGTCTAAGCTTATTGGTTGTAAATGGGTGTTTAAAAAGAAGTATCATAGTGATGGTACTTTAAACACCTACAAAGCTAGACTAGTAGCTAAAGGTTTTTGACAAAAAGAAGGAATTGACTATTTTGATACATATGCACCTGTAGCTAGAATAATAACAATTAGAGTATTGTTTGCATTGGCTTCATTGCACAACTTTTATGTTTATCAAATGGATGTCAAAATGACATTCCTAAATGGTGATCTCGATGAGGAGGTCTACATGAAACAATCAGAGGGTTTTGTTCTACTAGGTAATGAACATAAAGTGTACAAGCTTGTTAAATCCTTGTACAGATTGAAATAAGCACCCAAACAATGGCATGAGAAGTTTGACTCTGTCATACTCTTAAATGGATTTGTTCACAATGTTTCTGATAAGTGTTTATATACTAAAGTGTATGGTGACTTTGTGGTATATGTGTGCCTTTATATTGATGATATGTTGATCATTAGCAATGAAATGAAAGGCATACAAGAACGAAGAGGTTTCTATCATCTACTTTCAAGATGAAAGATCTTGAACAAGTTGACACTATTTTGGGCATCAAAGTGAAACAAAATAGTGGGGGTTTTGAACTTGGTCCATCACATTATGTTGAAAAAGTGTTACACAAGTTCAAACATTTGAAGTTCAAAGAAGCGAATACCTTGTTCGATTCAAATCTAAAGCTTGAAAAGAATAGTGGATGAGCCGTGGCTCAACTTGAGTATGCAACTGCTATTGGTTGTCTAATGTATTTGATGCAATGCATTAGACCCGATATAGCATTTGCAGTTAGTAAGCTGACTAGATTTACTAGCAACCCGAGTGTAGAGCATTGGAAGGCTACTGGTAGAATCTTTGGTTATCTTTTGAAAACCAAAAGGCTAGGTCTACATACTCTAAATTTTTTGTTTTATTAGAAGGATATTCCGATGCAAGTTGGATATCGAGTATGGAAGATAGTAAATTTACCACTGGTTGGGTATTTACACTATCAAATGGTGCAATATCTTAAAAATCCAAGAAACAAACTTGCATTACACACTCACAATGGAGTCAGAGTTTGTGGCTCTAGCTTCAGCAGGACATGAGGCTGAGTGGTTAAGGGATCTTCTATTGGAAATCCCATTGGGTTGTAAGAATATTTTAACTGTATTGATACAATGTGATAGCCAAGCCACTTTAGCCAGAACGTACAACAAAGTGTACAATGAAAAGTCTAGACACATTAGTCTAAGACATGAGTATGTGAGGAAATTAATCAATGATGGAAAATTTCTCTCACTTTTGTGCGATCAAGCTATAATCTAGCTGATTCACTTACTAAACCTCTTACAAGAGATTTAGTGAAGATGACTTCTAGATGGATGGGTCTAAAACTCCTTGAGTAAAAGTCCATCAATGATCACAACCCAACCTAATACTAGGAAATGACTAGTCTTAGGTTCAATGGGTAACAACAAGTCATTGATAAGTGGATTGTGGCTGCATTTAGTGTATAGTGCTGACTGTTACAAGTTGGAGGATTGAGTTTTTAAACTCTTAATGAAGTTTAGTCATGTAGACAAGTATCTATTGTAACAAAGATACTGAAAGAACTTGACCTATGTGAACCTTGAGATGTGTCGTCTCAAGTGAGAGTTGGAGTTTCTCTCATGAAAAGGTTCATGAAACAGGATAAGCACATGGCCATAAATTATGCTAAACGTGTGGTGTAGACAAGAAATACTAAGGAGTGTATGTGAATTATCACCGGTTTTGACACAATGAATAACTGGTTCAAAGCATTTATGCTTCCTAAAATTTTATTAAAGCCTTGTGGTATTTTCACTAAGGTTAGGTTCAAATCGAAAGATACATAGCTGTATTAATACTCCTTGTCCTTAATTTTATATGTGGACTTAGTTTGTTTTAAACATGTGAAGGATTATTGAGATTTTGTTTAAATAAAATAAGTAGGTGTTTGTGGATGTGTTTAGGGAATAGTCATGGACTCTTCCGCAGCAATTCTTACCTCAGAAGCCGAAGCGGCGTGATGCTTCATTTCAAAAAAAAAGTTTGCCCATTTCAAATTTCTGCAATGGATATATTGCGAAGCGACGCGGCTCTCTGGGAATCATCGCTTTATAGGCTCCAGCGCTGCGGCGCTCAACTTTTATAAATCCACACAAATCAAATCAACAGAGAATCAAAAAAATAAGTTCTTGTCTACTATCGAGTTTTCATTAGTGCTTTGGTACAAACTCAATTCAAGGCTTATCGTATCTTGTGGCGTATTTGCTATTCACCCATAGAGCATTTGTGAGGGTGCAAATAATGCTTAAGGAAAGCATTCCATGTGTGATTTAAGCCTGTCCTTATCTTCATCTCTCTCGGTTCTTATCTTTATCTTCATCTAGACTTTCCTTTTTCAAATTCTCAACACTCCCGTCAATGACCAAGATCTTCCAAGCCAACCTAGCAACCTCTATATAAACCCTAGCTTATCGCTAGCTGTTGGCATCGACGACACTCCCATACCATACCAGGGCTTCCACCACTCCTGATGCATATGGTTTCTTGCCTTGTTCTTTATAGCCTTTTCAGTAAGAGCTGCATCCTGACAGATACGGTAACCTATGCTCTGATACCAAACCCTTTCAGGACACTCTTCCGACAGATGCTATAACTTACACAAATCGGATAGAATTCTACAAGCCTTTATGTTGCACACCATAAAGCATTTGTGAACCACATTCAGTTGCCATAAATCACATGCTCAGAAATTCATCCTGATAAAAACTTTTTAACCTGCTCAATTAATTTATACATTTCTCAATCATAACTTAATATAATTTATCCTGCTCAGATAAGATTAATATTTTCATGTCCTATTTTTCAATATCAATAAATAACATGCACACAATTTTCACATATATCTAAAAGATCACATTCACAATTGATTTCACAACCAAAACCATTTCATATATTCAAATTAAGCGTATAGTACATCACCAGATTACAACTATATACATCCCATGTATACATGTCCTCACCCATCTCCATATATACATACGCCTCTAAATACATTTTACATCCATTTTAATTTCTCTAGGTTGACAAATGTCATAAAATATACAGCTAAGGATCCAAGTCCAAGATCAAGGCTAAGGTCAACCTTCTAATCCTACCAATGAGCTCACTGATCTGTGATGAAAAATACCAACAATAGAGGGGTGAGATCGAAGTCTCAGTAACCGAACAACCATCTAACTATAGAAAAATTAAGAACAAAAATCATCATTTCAACAATATATTAACACGGTATAGCATGAATAAACTAAGGTACACTTTTGAACATGATATCAAAAAACATAAAATATAGCTTATGCTTCAAATAATATAACTCAAATTGAAATAATGTATCAATCATTTTTCTACTAAAAAATAACCATTTGTATAAAAACCATGTATACTGCATTTCTTTATAAAACATGAAATATCACTTTTTAAAAAAAACTGGTAAATGCTTTCTTGTCCCTCATCAGGATCTATTTCTTTGTAGCCCAGCCTTCTATTTCTTTTCTTTTTGATCCCCACTGGGATATGCTTTTCCCACCAGCATTTCTTTTTAAAACTCTCCCCCACCCCAAGAGTATGCTTGGCCGACCAAGACATTTTTAAAATACAATGTATACTTTTCAAAATTTGCCCATCGTCATTTCTTTTTGAAACTTTCCCCACTAGGATATACTTGGCCCACAAGCCTTTTTAAAACCAAATGCAAGATTTTTAAAATCTCATGATGTTGAGCTGTGTGTGCTGCCCCTAAGATACCACCCTACATTTGCCTTCCTGCTGGGTGTACTCTCATTGGGTGCATACTGTTCAATGGATCCCCGCACTTTGGTGGCATCCCTCATTACTCGTGCAGATCACGGATAAGTGAGCCTGCCCCTTTTCTCTGGACCTCCTCTGTGCCCCTTCATTAGCTAATCCCCATGCCCAACGGGCCATATAGTAACCAACTCATTAGCGAGCTATGATTCTTTGCCCCCACTGGCTTCTTGCAACCTGCTCCATCGAGCTTGGTCTAACTTGCACTTACCCTTGGCCACAGGATCATAGTATGATCAATTTGCAAGGAGGTGCCACTATATAAGTAGTGTGCAATGTTCTTTTTGAAACTTTACCATGCATATATGCCCATGCATTCTTATGAAACTCATACTTTTTCTTTAAAACCCATGCTCTTTTTCTGAAACTCATGCTTTAAATTGAAATATGCTTTGAATACATGCTTTGCTGTAAAATATACTTTAAACCCATTCTTTAAAATGCATCATAAACTTAGTTCTTATTTTTCATATTTGAAACCCCTTGAAACACTATACTAGGCATATCATATCTTAAGTTTATATCAAAATATCCACATGATATCTCAAAAGTAATATACACAATTAGATGAGAAATCCACTCAACTTAGCTGCTAGCACTCTTTTCAAGCTGCTCTCTTGCTTGTTCCGACTTTCTGGAACAATTTTCTGGACCTAAGTGACCATATAGGTATGATCAGAGGTACTTTCAACTAGGTTCTCATACCACTAGGTTCTTAGGTTTACGTGACATAATAATAATCATAATATAATTTTATTCACCCTTTCATACAACTAAGTTCCTTCTCTTCTCTTCTCCTTCTCTTCTTTTTCTTCTCTTCTTCTCCTTCTTCTTTCTTTTTTTCTTTCCCAAAGTTGAGCTCTCCCTTTCTTTCTCTCTATTTTCCTTTCTATTTTCCTCGCTTTTCTCTTTTCTTATGGTGGCCTAAGGATTAAGAATGGGTTAGTGGATTTTAAATGACCCACCAAAATCTCCATTGAAAATTCTTAAGCACACTCTTTAAAGTCCATGGGGTTGTCCCTCATCCTTAACATTTTGCCCTTCCACTTCTTTATCCATTAATATTTTATTTCCACTCATCCATCTCCTCATTGATCCCTCAAGATTTATCATGCAAGTAGTCGGCTCTGTAGCCGACTACTTTGCATGAAATTCTCCAAGTGGTTGGCTATATAGCCGACTACTTTGTCCCTTATTCTCTAGGTAGTCGGATATATAGCCCACTACTTTGCTCCATATCTCCAAGTAGTCGACTATATAGCCTACTACTTTGCTCTTTTTTCCAAGTAGTTGGCTATATAGCCGACTACTTTGCCTCCTTTCTTCAAGTAGTCAGCTCTATAGCCAACTACTGTGACCTCATCTTCCCCCCTTTGAACCAAGACAGAGAGCTTGGTTCAAGTAGTCGGCTATGTAGCCGACTATCTCATCAATATAGCCGACTACCTCACCAAATCGTCCTTTTTCTCTCTTGTCCTCATGCATTCATGCATGTGATAGCTGCCTATTCAGTCGGCTAACTGGGGAAAAATCTTCCAGATTAATTCCTAATACATTTCAACCTCCAAAATTTTCATTCTAATATCTTTCCAACCTATTGGAAAGAGAAATATACATGGAAATCTTCTCAAAAACCTTAAATATAGATCTCAATTAAATGATTTACACAAAACCCCAAGGTTATTACAAGAGTTAAAAATTCAAGATGTTACAAAGGGAAGGTTTAATGAGTTACTTGTATTATATGATTAGAAGTTGCTATTTTTTCATCTTTGGAATTGTTAGAGTTCTTGGTCAAGACACATATAGTTGACGCATATAGACAAGAGGAGAATGTAGGAGTTGTTCAAGGAAAGTCCACATGATAGTGTAAATATAAAAAACTAGCTTTTGTGAGTACTAGATGATGTGGTTGATGAAGCCATGTGTTAGTTAACAGCCGAAACTAGCTAACGGCAGAAGTCAAAAGGGACCGACGATCCAAACTTGGCCCCGGCCTCAAAGTCGGCCTCAGGCCTAGGACTCGGCCTCGGCCTCCCAAGTCGACCTCAGCCTCTGGTGCTGGCCCAAGCGTCTGACAAGACCTGGCCCACCGACCACCTGTGGTCTAAGCAACTGACAAGGCCTAGCCCATCAACCACCTGTGGCCCAAGCGTCTGGCAAGGCCTGACCCACCAACCATCTGCAACCCATGCATCGAAAAAGAACAGGCCCATCAATTGCCTGTGGCCCACACGTCTGACAATATTAGGCCTACCTACTAGCTATGGTTGCTCAAATCAGATGAATAAAGCCCACTACACTACAAGAAAATACTGAAATAGCGATGCCAATTTAGCGACGCATTTTTGCGTCACTAAATTATGACCAAATTACGATGCCTCAGTGACAAAATCAAATAGCGACGCAAAAATTCAAAAAATTAAAAAAAATCATTAACATAGCGATGCAATTATTGCATCGCTATTTAGCGATGCATATACCAATAAAAATTAGAAAAATTTAATTTATAATTTAGCGATGCTAATAATACGTCGCTATTTAGCAACGCAACTATTGAGTCACTAAATAGTGATGCATTAGCGATGCAATAATTTAAAAAATTTAATAAATATTAATTTAGCGATGCAATTATTACGTCGCTATTTAGCGATGCATTAGCGATGCATATTCCAATAAAAATTATAAAAAATTAATTTGTAATTTAGCGATGCATTATTTGAGTCTCTATTTAGCAACGCATTAGTGATGCAATAAATTAGAAAATAAAAAAATATTAATTTAGCAATGCAATGGTTGTGTCACTATTCAGCGATGCATTAGCGATGCATATACCAATAAAAATTATAAAAAATTAATTTTAAATTTAGTGACACTAATAATATGTCGCTATTTAGCGACGCAACTATTGAGTCACTAAATAGCAATGCATTAGCGATGCAATAATTTAAAAAATTAAAAAAATATTAATTAGCGATGCAATTATTGCGTTGCTATTTAGCGATGCATTAGCGACGCATATACCAATAAAAATTATAAAAAATTAATTTTTAATTTAGCGATGCATTATTTGAGTCACTATTTAGCGATGCATTAGCGACACAATAAATTAGAAAATAAAAAAAATGTTAATTTAGCAATGCAATGGTTTCATCGCTATTTAGCGACGCATTAGTGACGTATATACCAATAAAAATTATAAAAAATTAATTTTGAATTTAGCTAACTTATTAGCTAAATTAACTTAAGCTCTAGGAAGGCCTTATTAGCTAACTTAGTCCACTCAAAATTACCCTTCCTAATACAATCAGTGATGGGTACGACGATGGTGCTAAATCCCCTAATGAATCTCCTGTAAAAGGTTGCTAGGCCATGGAAGCTGCGGACATCATGGACGTTCATGGGTACCGGCCACTCTACGACGACCTAACCTTTTCAGGATCCACTAAAACACCTTCTGGGTTACCACAAAACCTAGAAAGATAACCCTATGCGTCATGAAATCACACTTCTTAAGGTTTGCATATAGGCTATTCTCTCTAAGGGTCTGACAGATTAATCTGAGATGGTTAAGATGGTCCTCTTTGGTCTTGCTATAAATTAATATATCATCAAATAGACCACTAAGAATTTTTTCGTGTACTCTTTCAGGACCTGGGTCATGATTCTCATGAATGTGCTAGGTGCATTTGACAGCCTAAAAGGCATCACGACCCACTCAAACAGATCATCTCTAGTCTTAAATGCAGTCTTCCACTCATCCCCTGGTCTAATTCTAACCTGATGGTAGCCACTCTTAAGGTCTATTTTGGAAAAGATAGTGGCACCCGCCATCATGTCCAACATGTCATCTAATCTGGGGATAGGAACCTATACTTGATAGTGATTTTGTTGATGGCCCTACTGTCCATGCACATTCTCCAGGTACCATCCTTCTTAGGGGTTAATAGTGCAGGAACTGCACAAGGACTTAAGCTCTCCCTAATGAAACCTTTCCTAAGTAATTCTCCCACTTGTTTTTGTAGTTCTTGATGCTCAGTGGGGTTCATCCTATAATGGGGAAGGTTTGGGAGGGTGGATCCTGGGATCAGGTCAATGGCATGTTAGATGTTTCTTAGGGGTGGTAACTGAATAGGCAATTCTTCAGGGAAGACATCCTTAAACTCCTCTAGGATCTCAATTACTTCTGGGGGTTATTCCTTTTGGACTAATTTATAGATATCTTTAGTGGTCAGAATCCAAACAGGATTACCCTCAGTGATGTCCTTTTCTAATTCCTTAGCTTTAATCAAATTAACTCTTGGCTTGCTATCCTTAAGGTTGCTAGATCCTTTCTTGATTGGGTCCCTAGGTGGAGTTGGATGTATCACATACTTGTTCCCATTGTGTTTAAAAGAGCAGATGTTGGATTGACCAAACAAGGTGGCATCATGATCGTAAAGCCAAGGTCGACCTAATATAATACTACTAACACCCATAGGAATTACATCGCACTAGACCTTTTCCTCATAATTTAAAATTTGATTAGTATTTGGCATCTGGACTTGATTGGGATAGAGGTGGAATCTACCCACGAGACCTTATAGGGACTAGGATGGGGAACTATGGTCAATCCTAATGACTTAATTGTATTGGTAGAGACAGCATTGACACAACTCCCGCTATCCACTATGATCTTGAGCACCTTATCCCTTATCATAACAAAAGTCTGTAGGATGTTAGTCCTATGCCAATCTTCCTAGTCCTTAGTTTGAGTCTGGGTCAAGATACATCTAACCACTCCTAGTAGGTCTTCAGACTCAAATGTTTCCTCCTCTCCATCGTACTCATCTATCAGATGGGTATCAGCCTCATAGACCTCTCCCTCAGGCTCAACTAGGGACTCGGATTCAGTCTCAGGTAACTCATCTATATGAAGGGATCTGACTGGGCACTGGCTGATCATATGTCCCGGTTTGTTGCATCTAAAGCATTGATCTGGGGGTTAAAATTTCTTTGGACCTCTACAGATTTGCCCTTATCCTCTCTCTGGGGTATAGGGGTACTATTCTGGGGTCGATTCAACTCAGTTCGGCTTGTACTGGGTCGGCTAGTGTTGGGTCGACTCGAAAAAGTCTGGTGGGGGTTGAGTACTGGTAGGTTTGGGACGACTAGGATAGGCCTGGCTAGATCCTGGATATGGGCTAGGGCTCTTGATAGCCTCTAATCTATGATAGGGTGGCCCTCTCTGAAAACATTCATAATCCCTAGCAACTTGGAAAGCTTCTTCTAAATCGTGTACCCTTCTTAGGTATTCTCTTTGAATATCTGCTCTCAGGCCATACCTAAACTTGGATAGGGTGACCTCCTCAGAATGAACGATATTACACCTCATGGTATACTCTTGGGATGTAGCAATGTATTCATTCACAGTTTTACTACCCTGAATTAATCCCTGCCACTGGTCCAATAGGCTCTGTTCATACGATGAGGGGATATAATTGACCTAAGTCTAGCCTTCATGGCGTGCCAGGTGACTATGGGGTCTCTTCCCTCTAATAATTGTCTTCGCTCTAAAGTGGCCTAGTATAACCTAGCCTGTTGTACTAACTTGAGCTTGGCAAACTTAAACTTACGCTCTTCAGACATGTCGTACTAGTCAAAGTACTGGTCCATCCCTTCCTTCTAATTTAGGTAGTCCTTAGGGTCCATAGAGCCATCGAAAGTAGGTGCTTCAAGTCTGACACTTCTAAGGGCTCTTTCTTCTTGGTCTACTACCTCATGATTGGGTCTCCTAGGGAGGACATCTAGGACTGGATCAGGTCGAAGTGGTCTCCTAGGGTTTAGCATTATGTAGAGGTCAGGCTGTTGGGCTCTCCTAGGATGAGGTGGGGTCTCATGATCAGACTCAGTGTGGGGCTCATGGGCTTCTTTTAGGATGCCCAACCTAGTTTCAACTTGATCAAACTTGGACCCTAATCTAGCCTCAGATTGCTTGATGTCTTGGTTCATTCGGGCTAGTTGTTCAGTGATGATCCTTAAGTGATCATCAATGCTTTGATTAGCCATGGGTTTAGCCTGTAATGGAGGTGGTGACGGGCGAAAAGATGCTCCTGATCTGGTGCACATGCGAGCATAATCAAGCATACAAGACTCAGACTGACTCGACTATGGTATGCTAGATCTAGTCATCCAGAGTAAAGGATTTGGCTTAATGCAAGCCAATCTAACAGTAACTCTTCAATTGGCCAGTTGAGACAGGTGGAAGGGAAGGAGGCTCATCCCGCAAATTGCAGGTGCCTAATTAGAATAACCCCAACACTCCACTTAAGTCGTTTGACATTTGACCTCCTTCTAGACACCAATTTCAGAGCACATGCTAGATTGATTTGTACTAGTCTCCTCCAGTACACTAAACCGACTGTTGGTGTCCCTAGCCCTCTAGGGCAAATGTCAATTAAGTTGCTACTCAGTTTTAGATTAGAGTCTTGGGATCGGAATGCATGGGTGGTTGTTTTGGGCCAAGGAAGGGGTCTCAATCCCTCCCTTATCTGACATCAATGAAAGCCCTTAAAGAGTAATTTAATGCAGATGAATGACATGTAAAACACAAACCTTAATCCAGAAATCTATAAATAGCAATAAATCTTAGAATTTTTTTCTTTTCACAGATCGAATTAAATTCTCAAAAAATAACAAAAAATACTTTAAATTATAAAAAATCTAAAAAAATAAATTTTGTAATTTTTTGATGTGTATGTAGGCAGAAATAATTCAATTAACAGATGATATACTGATAATAACGTGAATTAAAATTAAGCCCTAACTATACTCTGATACCAAACTGATGCAGGACCGATTCGCATGCAAGTACTTTTTTTCCTTTTTTTAATGATTAATGATTGCAGTTGATTATTCTCCCAAAGTAATAGCCTAAGAGGATTCATGAAAATTCACAGTAAATCTGCACGCGAAACAGTTCCTAAAAAATAAAGAAGAAGGACCGCCGAGGCTAAGAAGCCTCGGTAGGGCTTGCTCTCCTACAATAAAGTTACTAGTAGATTAGAGGGGCGTACCTGGAAAGAGGGAAAAGATTAAAGTGTTGAAGGGGTTGCTCTGCCTGGCGGATGCGCCCTAGATGACCAAGCCTTGAGCCCACGGATCTACGGCCAAGTATCCGCTGTCCTGGATGATGATCGCCTTGAATCCTGGATTCATGGCTACTGAGGGATCTGCAAGATTATCATACAAGGGTTAAAGAATAATAGAGAAAATTTAGAATAGAGGCAAAGAGACAAGAAAGGAGTAGAGAAAAAGGAGAGGGCAGTCAAGGGCTCTGGGGCATCCACTATTGGAAGACAAAGGTGGTGGCCAGAGTTTCTCCTGAAGACTTAGGATGTTGGCACGCGCAGGAGGAGGGAAACAAGAGCACCAGAGAACCAATTAACAAAAATTATAATAACTAAAAACTTGGATTGATTGATTAATAATAAAAGATACATCATTCATACAAGATGGTCTCTTTTATAGAGCAAGAGACTTGGGGCCCACGAAAATACAGATATGGAAAGAGAGAAAAGAAAAAAGGCACCCTAATCAAATTTGGCATGAAATCTGCAGCATCCAGATGAGGAAGGTGATCTTCTAGATGCAATCAGTGGCAGCTGGATTTGGCATAAAATCTGTGGCGTCCAGATAGGCAGGTGATCTTCTAGATATGATTGAGATGCAATCAGCGGTAGCTTAATTTGGTATAAAATCTACAGCGTCCAGATAAGGAAGGTGATCTTCTAGATGCAATCAGCGGCAGCTGGATTTGGCATGAAATCTGTGGCATCCAGATGAGAAAAATGATCATCCAGATCGAGAAGGTTGCTTGCTCTGCTAGGTGGCATGTGGGCTGCTTGAAGTAGGTGTGGCATCAACTTGAATTTAGCAGCTGCTCTGTCTGACTGTGATGGCCTTGTCTTCTGCTCCAATACTGATGTCTCATCTTGTAAGCTGATGAACTTACTACAAGACTCACATTAAAATAAACTGAACTGGATAGGACTCAATTTAGAATAAAATGAACTGGACGAGACTCAAAATAAACTAAACTTTATTTTCCAACTCAAGACTTGAATCATAACTAATCAGATATCCATAGAGGGTTAAGAATCCTCTGTTTGATCCTGGTGCCCGCACCACAGGGTTTGGTATCAGAGCATAGGTTACCGCATCTATCAGGATGCAGCTCTTATGGAAAGGCTATGAAGAACAATGCAAGAAACCATATGCATCAGGGAGTGGTGGAAGCCCTGGTATGGTATGGGAGTGTCGTCGATGCCAATGGCTAGCGATAAGCCAGGGTTTATATAGAGGTTACCAAGTTGGCTTGGTAGACCTTGGTCATTGACGGGAGTGTTGAGAATTTGAAAAAGGAAAGTCTAGATGAAGATAAAGATAAGAACCAAGAGAGATGAAGATAAGAACAAAATTAAATCACGTACGGAACACTTTCCTTAAGCATTATTTGCACCCTCTCAAATGCTCCATGGGTGAATAGCAAATACGCCGCAGGATACGATAAGCCTTGAATCGAGTTTGCACCAAAGCACTAATGAAAACTCGATAGTAGACAAGAACTTATTTTTATGATTCTCTGTTGATTTGATTTGTGTGAATTTATAAAAGTTGAGCGCCGCAGCGCTAGAGCCTGTGAAGCGATGATTCCCAGAGAGCTGCATCGCGTTGCAATATATCTATTGCAGAAATTTGAAATGAGCAAAATTTTTTTGAAATGAAGCATCATGCCGCTTCGGCTTCCGAGGCGAAATTGCCGTAGAAGAGTCCATGACTATTCCCTAAACACATCCACAAACACCTACTTAGTTTATTTAAACAAAATCTCAATAATCCTTCACTTGTTTAAAACAAACTAAGTCCACATCTAAAATTAAGGACAAGGAGTATTAATACAGCTAGGTATCTTTCGATTTGAACCTAACCATAGTGAAAATACCACAAGGCTTTAATGAAATTTCAGGTAGTATAAATGCTTTGAACCAGTTATTCCTTGCGTCAAAACCGCTAATACTTCATAGACATTCCTTAGTGTTTGTTGTCTACACCACACGCTTAGCACAATTTATGGCCATGTGCTTATCCTGTTTCATGAACCTTTTCATGAGAGAAACTCCAACTCTCACTTGAGACGACACCATCTCAAGGTTCACATAGGTGAAGTTCTTTCAGTATCTTTGTTACAACAGATACTTGTCTACATGACTAAACTTCATTAAGAGTTTAAAAACTAACCCTCCAACTTGTAACAGTTAGAACTATACACTAAATGCAGCTACAATCCATTTATCAATGACTTGTTATTACCCATTGAACCTAAGACTAGTCATTTTCTAGTATTAGGTTGGGTTACCATCATTGGTGGACTTTACTCAAGGAGTTTTAGACCCATCCCTCTAGAAGTCATCTTCACTAAATCTCTTATAAGAAGTTTAGTAAGTGAATCAGCTAGATTATAGCTTGATCGCACAAAAGTAAGAGAAATTATTTCCATCCTTGATTAATTTTCTCATATACTCATGTCTTAGACTAATGTGTCTAGACTTTCTACTGTACACTTCATTGTACGCTCTAGCTAAAGTGGCTTGGCTATCATAATGTATCGATACAGTTGAAATATTCTCACAATCCAATGGGATTTTCAATAGAAGATCCCTTAACCACTCAGCCTCATGTCCTGCTGAAGCTAGAGCCATAAACTTTGACTCCATTGTTGAGTGTAATGCAAGTTTGTTTCTTGGATTTTTAAAATATTGCACCATCCCCTAGTGTAAATACCCAACCAGTGGTAAATTTACTATCTTTCACACTCGATATCCAACTTGCATCGGTATATCCTTCTAACACAACAAAAAATTTAAAGTATTGTAGACCTAGCCTTTTGGTTTTAAAAGATAACAAAGATTCTATCAGTAGCCTTCCAATGCTCTACACTTGGGTTGCTAGTAAACCTACTCAGCTTACTAACTGCAAATACTATATGGGTCTAGTACATTGCATTAAATACATTAGACAACCAATAACACTTGCATACTCAAGTTAAGCCACGGCTCATCCACTATTCTTTTCAAGCTTTAGATTTGAATCGAATGAGGTGTTCACTTCTTTAACTTCAAATGTTTGAACTTGTGTAACACTTTTTCAACATAATGTGATGGACCAAGTTCAAAACCCCCATTATTTTGTTTCACTTTGATGCCCAAAATAGTGTCAACTTATTCAAGATCTTTCATCTTGAAAGTAGATGATAGAAACCTCTTCATTCTTGTATACCTTTCATTTTATTGCTAATGATCAACATATCATCAACATAAAGGCACACATATACCACAAAGTCACCATGCACTTTAGTATATAAATACTTATCAGAAACGTTGTGAACAAATCCATTTGAGAGTCAAACTTCTCATGCCATTGTTTGGATGCTTGTTTCAATCCGTACAAGAATTTAACAAGCTTGTACACTTTATGTTCATTACCTAGTAGGACAAAACCCTCTGATTGTTCAATGTAGACCTCCTCATCGAGATCACCATTTAGGAATGCCATTTTGACATCCATTTGATGAACATAAAGGTTGTTCAATAAAGCCAATACAAACAATACTCTAATTGTTATTATTCTAGCTACAGGTGCATATGTATCAAAATAGTCAATTTCTTCTTTTTGTTGAAAACCTTTAGCTACTAGTCTAGCTTTGTAGGTGTTTAAAGTACCATCACTATGATACTTCTTTTTAAACACCCATTTACAACCAATAGGCTTAGACCCTTTGGGTAAATTGATAAGCTTTCAAGTGTGGTTTGACATAATAGAATCCATCTTATCTTGAATAGCTTCCTTCCAAAAAGCAGAATCTCTCGAAGCCATTGCTTCCTTAAAAGTTTTAGGATCGTCTTCCATTTGAAGAACAATAGGTACCTTATGAATAAAATTCTTTCAACTTCCTTCTATCAAATAGAAAGAAATGAGTTGAGAATCTATCTCTTTGGGTCCTAAATCCTTAGCTTTTCGAATTCTTTTACTTTTCCGAAGTTTCGGTTGTTCTTCTTCAACAACCTTTGAAGTATTCTTCTTGCGAGAATCTTCATTTATGGTACTTTGAGAATTTTTTTCGAAAGTGGTTAAATTCTCAAAAAACTCAACATCTCTGGATTCTATTATCATATTAGATTCTAAATTAAGGAGTCTATAGGCTTTGCTATTTGTAGCATATCCTACAAAAACATCTAATTCCATAAGGACCCAACTTGATCCTTTTAGAATCTGTGTTCTTGTAATAAGTAAGTGATAAACGCATAAATAATTATCACTAAATCTATTAATTAATAATTTAATGTACCTATTATTATTTAATATTTTAATATTTTAGGTAAAACCTTATCAATTTAAAGAGCTCGATTTTAGGAATTTAACAACGCAAATGGCACTCAAATCGATTTAAGATGAGCTCGAAATTAATTTTATAAGATTTAGCACGTATTTTAAAGCAAAGTCAGCAAACCCAGTGCCAACTTCATCGTCTTCTCAACAAAAATTTCCTTATTTCTCTCCCGATTATTCTCCTATTCAAATTCAATATTTTTATCCACCAATTAAGGAATAATTTGGATAGGAATATATCAAATTGGAAGATTAAAATTCATATGGAAGGAATTTCGATTTTATCTGCAATATCTCTGGGATTTTCTCCGTGCCGCGTCGTTGCTTCTTCGCGTCGTCTCTGATATGGCAACAGAATCTCGTTGCTTCTCCACGTATGGGACGCGTCTGGACTTCTACAAATAGCACAAGGAGGCTTCATTTGGGGGGGGGATCTCTCGTGCAGTGTCCGTCCAAGGATCTGCATCGCTCGTGCGTGGAGACGTTGCTCTGTTCCAGTCTGCCAACGATTGGGATCGTGGAGGATTGTGGAGATTGCTGTTCCTAGGGGGAGTTCCCAGCAGTGAGGGAGAGTTCATGGAGGAGGGATCATGAGGATCCGTTCTTGGAGGCTCTGTTCGTGGCTTGGAGCAGACGTTTGTGGAGGATGTTCCCAGATTCTTGGAGGCTCTACCGTATCCGTGGAAGCTGTTCTGTTACCAGAAAGAGTTCACGATTGGGAGGCATCTGTGAAGGTTCTGTTCGTTCTTCTTGGAAGCGTCTGTAGAGAGCCTAATCCGGTTCAGCCTGTCTTCACCGGTTAGTCTGTCTTTGATTTGGTTTAGGAAGAATTTATTTTTTGTTGCCTTCTTAATGTCATAACTTTTTAATTGAATGCTATGAAATAAAGTTTCTATTCATGTTTAATTATTATTAAATTTTATTTAGGTGAAAATAATTTTGACTGATCTATTCTTAAAAGGGACGGGCCGTGATCTAGGGGTAGGGCCGTGCTCTTATAAGATAGACCATATCTTAATTATTTTGCACTACCAATTATCTATTTAGTTAAATTTATAAATTTATTTCAAGATAATCGCTAAAGTCCCTGGAATCGATCCCTTACTCTCACTATTCTATTAGTGAAATTAAGGTGTTTTAATTATTGCTCTACGACACGCATCAAATTTTTTGGCGCCGTTGCCGGGACTTAAGTGCGTTATTTTGAAAAAAAATTAAAATAAATAAATAAAAATTAGATTAATTTTCTCTTAATTTTATTTTTTTGAATAGTTATTGTCTCTTTACTATTTTTTGTTACCTTAATTGTTAGAATTACATATTTTCTTTTTAACATAAAAAAATTATTACTTTCCTTCTTGTTACAAATCATTTCTTTTAACCTAATAAAATTTTCCTTTTAATTAACTTACCTTTAAAAAAAATACCTGAAAGAAAACCCTAAGACACCTTCCATAAAACATAATTAATTTAAGGAAAAAATATAAAATATATAAATAAAATAATTATTTTATTTCTATACTTAGATTGACTTAGGTAAATTTATTTTTTGCAAAACTCAAAATTCTTCTATTGACATCTCATAATTTATTAGGAAATTAGAAACCTAATCACAAAATCTCTAAAAAAATAATTAGATTAATTTTCTTTGATAATTTCAAGAGTTGGACATCTTTTGTTGCATAGCATTTTCATAATTAACTTTAAGGGCACAAACCCCTAATCAAGATAAGGTGGAATTTCATCACCCTTCCTTGGCCCACAAACCATATCCTTCATTTTACATTAACCCAAACCTTTAACTCTAAAATTAATTAGACGTTAGCCCCTAAGGAACTCGAGCTCAATAGGACAAGGCACCCAAAAGAGTTGGACCGGGTCGAGATTGACTGCTTAACTGGTGTCTAAAAAAGAAAAGGAAAGTGGTTACTTAATTGGTTCCGTTCGCTTACCTAGTAAGCAACGGGGGACCCCCACTGACCTTATCCTCAACTGGCTAGTTGATCAGCTAATTTTTGACTTGGAGGGCTCCAAGGCGGTCTTGGAAGTTAGGAGCTGTCTAGATTTAGGGTAAACCTATAATAGAGAGTCTAATCTTTGTTAACTTGATTGCTAAGAATTATTAAACCCTAATTAAATTATTCTTAGTTCTAGGAATCTTTTAGGGTATTTTCTTTAGAATCTCCCTCTTTTTCTTCTATTAAAAAAAACTGAATTATTGTTTGCTTTAGAGTATTGGTAGGGTGTATGCTTGGTCGCTGATCGTTGCAACCCAACCTTATATCCTTAGATCCTGAGATAGAAAGAACTATTAGAGCAAACAAACTCAGAATTATGGATCCTAATAACGAAAATAATCAACCACGATAGTTAAAAGAGTATTTCACTCCTTCAAGGTATACCTACTCTCCCTGCATTCAAGTGCCTCCAGTAGAGGCTGTCCAATACGAAATTAAGTCAAGTGTAATCCAAATGTTACCATCTTTCTATGGACTTACAAATGAGGATCCCTACAAACATTTAGATGAATTCTTGGAAATTTGCTCAACTGTCAAGATTCAAAATTTCTCTGATGATGCACTTAGGCTTAAGTTATTCCCTTTTTCCTAAAAGATAAAGCCGTATTGGTTAAATTCATTAGACACTATTATAATTTCAACTTGGGATCATCTTCAGAGAGAGTTTCTTAAGAAATAATTTCCTATAGGAAAAACGAATCAAATTAGAAAAGCCATAACAAGCTTTTCCTAGATAGATGGAGAAATGATCCATGAGACATGGGAGAGATTAAAAGAACTGATTAGAAAATGTCCACATCATGCTATACCCAAATGGCAACTGGTTCAGTGCTTTTATGATGGTTTATCAAAAAAGTATCGGCAAATTATTGATGCTTCATGTGGTGGGACATTTATGTTAAAAAATGAACATGAAGCTTGGCAACTCTTTGAGACATTGAGTGAGAATTCATTACATTGCATGTCAGTTGCTCGTCGAGACCCTCCCATAGGACATAAAAGAGGTGAAATATGAATTAGGTCATTCTACAAATATCTATACTAAGGTAGATGAATTATCCCATAAACTTGACCGGATTCTACAAGTTGGAAACATCTCTTCCCCATCTACTCAATTACATGAGGTCTGCATAATTTGTTCGAGTCCAACCCATTCTATAGGTGAATGTCCAGCTGCATACCAATTTCCTGAACTGTTCAAAGCAAGCCCACCAAGCCCAAACCCGATTAGCTCCGAGAATAGGAAATGATCCATTTGCAAATACTTACAATCCTGGCTGGCGAAATCATCCAAATTTTTCTTAGAAACCTTAACCTGTAACCAATTCATCATCGATCAGACCTAATTATCAAGAAACTAATTTTAGAAACATACCATATTCACAATATCCAAACATCCCACAATCTCCACCGAATAATTATCCTACTTTTGAAGACAATGTGTTACAAGTATTGAAAGGGCTAGAAATGAATACCCAAATCCTTCACTCCCACACACAATCTATTGCAAAACTAGAAACTCAGATAGGTCAATTAGCCACAGCATTCAGTAGAAGGGAGGAGGGTAAGTTACCTAGTCAGCCTATCGATAACCCGAAAGGATAATTCATGGCTGAGGGTTCCAATAGCCCTGACAAATTCACAGAACATGCTAAATCAGTCATGACTCTAAGAAGTGGAAAAACATTGAACCCACCTGAACCAACCCAGCAATTAGAAGTGGCTAAACCAGAGAAGAGAAGAAATGAAAAGGAAAAGGAATTCAATGATCAAGCAATCACACCTAAAGCCCCATTCCCTAGTGCTTTAGAATCTCCTTTGTCTTCAGATAAGAAGAATATAAAAATGAATGAGATGCTTGAGTTATTTAAGCAAGTCCAAATAAACTTACTTCTCCTCGATGCTATCAAGCAAGTTTCGGCTTATGCCAAATTTTTGAAGGATCTATGCACATAAAAACGAAAAGCCAAGACACAAATACCAAAAAAGATCCACTTGACTGAGCAAGTCAGCTCAGTTGTTCAGCAAATAACCCCATCCAAACTAAAAGATCCTGGTACCCTGATTATATCATGTGTCATAGAAAACTTCACAATCAAGAAAGCATTATTAGATTTGGGTGCGAGTGTAAACCTTCTCCCAAGTTCAGTGTATGAATTATTCGGATTTGGAGAGTTGAAACCCACTACAGTAACACTACAATTGGTAGATAGATCAGTCAAAGAACCTCGTGGAATATTGGAAGATGTATTAGTAAAGGTAGATGAATTCTATTTTCCTGTCGACTTCCTTGTGTTGGATATGGAATCTAGCGGTAATCCTAACCAAATTCCCATCATCCTTGGACGGCCTTTTCTAGCTACCGCTAATGCATGTATAAATTGTAGAACAGGTGTGATGGATGTATCTTTTGGAAACAAGAAGATGAGATTAAATATTTTTAATGCTTCCCAAGGACCACCTATGTATGATTTAAATGAAGTAAGCATGATAGAGGAAGTTGTAGATAAAAAATTCCAAAGTTTGCTTGATTCGGATCCCTTACAAACATGTCTTACACATTTTGGAATAGATGACTTTGATATTGATGAGTATACCAAAGAGATAAACATGTTATTAGAACCACCTAAGTTCGACACCATCCCTCTTGGACTATAAAATATGAACCACTTCCAACTAAACCAAACCCTTTAATACCATCCTTGGAAGAACCACCCCAACTAGAGTTGAAACCTCTTCCAGATGACTTAAAATATTCATACCTTGGACCCAATGACACCCTTCCAGTAATCATTGCATCTACCCTAACCTCTGAGCAGGAAGATAAATTGGTAGATGTACTTAAAGAACATAAAGAGGCAATTGGATGGACAATAGTTGGTCTTAAGGGAATTGACCCTTCCATTTGTATGCACCATATTCATAGTGAAATTGAAGCCAAACCACATAGAGACATGCAACGAAGGCTAAATCCGAACATGAGGGATGTTGTTAAGAAAGAAGTAGTAAAATGGCTTGATGCTGGTATCATTTATCCAATTTCAGATAGTCAATGGGTCAGTTCAATCCAAGTAGTACCTAAAAAATTGGGTATTACCGTGATTAAAAATGAAAAGGATGAATCAATTCCTACTCGCACATCAACTAGTTGGAGAGTGTGTATAGATTATCGAAAGTTGAATGCATGACTAGGAAAGACCACTTTCTTTACCTTTTATCGATCAAATTCTAGAACGGCTAGCGGGATAAAGTTTCTTTTGTTTCTTAGATGGATATTCAGGATACAACCAAGTCCCAGTATTTCCTGTAGATCAAGAAAAGACCACCTTCACCTGTCCCTTTGGAACATTTGCCTTTAGATGCATGCCATTTGGTCTTTGTAATGCACCAGCCACTTTTCAACGATGTATGTTGGCCATATTTTCTGATATGATTGGTCAATTTTTGGAAGTATTCATGGATGATTTTTTAGTTTTTGGTGCATCATTTGATAGCTGCCTCAAGAACTTGACTAAGGTACTGAAACGATGTATGGAAATGAATTTAGTCCTAAGTTGGGAGAAGAGCCATTTTATGGTTCGTGAGGGAATTGTGCTCGGACACATTGTTTCAGAGCAAGGTATTGAGGTTGATAAAGCCAAGGTTGAATTGATCTCAAATCTACCACCCCAACCTCAGTTAAACAAGTACGATCTTTCTTGGTCATGCTGGTTTTTATAGATGCTTCATCAAAGATTTCAGTAAAATTTCTCGACCCTTGTGTAATTTGTTGGCCAAAGATAGTTCTTTTAATTTTGATGAAGATTGTCTAATAGCCTATAACATCCTTCGAACTGCTTTGACCACTGCGCCCATTATCAAGCCCCAGATTAGACCATACCCTTTGAAATCATGTGTGATGCTTCTGATTATGCTGTAGGGCAGTTCTAGGATAGAAACTCAATCGAGAACCCCATGTAATTTATTATGCTAGCAAAACTCTTTCATATGCACAAATGAATTATACTACCACTGAAAAAGAATTACTAGCAGTTATGTTTGCCCTAGAAAAGTTTAGATCATATCTGTCAGGGTCTAAGGTTTTAGTTTATTCTGATCATGCAGCATTTAGGTATCTTTTATCAAAAAGGATACAAAACCCAGACTGATTAGATGGATCCTTCTACTACAAGAATTTGATCTAGAAATCTTAGATAAGAAGGGTTCTGAAAATATGGTAGCAGATCATATCTCTAGGATCTTAGTAGAATACAATAAAGAAATAATCAGAAATAGGTTCCCTGATGAGCAATTGTTCTCAATTTCCCATAGCAGTCTTCCCTGGTTTGCCCATATTGTGAATTATTTGGCAATAGGAAAAGTACCTTCCCACTGGACAAAACAAGAAAAAGATAGATTTTTCTTACAAGTCAAATATTACTTTTGGGAAAACCCTGAATTATTTAAGTACTGTTCAGATCAGGTGATTAGGCGATGTGTTCCCGAGAGTGAATTCAAAAGTATACTTAACTTCTGTCATTCTCTTACCTGTGGAGGGCATTTTAGTGGAAAGAAAACTGCAGCAAAGGTACTACAAAGTGAGTTTTATTGGCCAACTCTTTTTAAAGATGTACATGAATTTGGCCGTAATTGTCTCCAATGTCAACAAACAGGAAATATATCTAGAAAAGACATGATGCCCCTAAACCCTATCTTGGTTGTAGAAATTTTTGATATATGGGGTATTGATTTTATGGGCCCATTTCCTTCCTCTTTTGGATTTGAATACATTCTAGTGGCAGTTGATTATGTGTCAAAATGGATTGAAGCCATGGCAACTCGAACCAATGACCATAAAGTTGTAATCAAGTTTATTCAGATAATATCCTTAGTCGTTTTGGATGCCCAAGAGCTATAATTAGTGATGGGGGTATACATTTCACGAATAGACACTTTGAAGATTAATGAACAAGTATGGAATTACTCATAAGGTAGCTACTCCTTATCATCCCCAAAAGTGGCCAAGTTGAAATATCAAATAGAGAAATTAAACATATCCTTGAAAAAATGGTGAGACCCGATAGGAAAGATTGGTCAGAACGTTTGGATGATGCATTATGGGCTTATCGTACTACATTTAAAACTCCCATAGGAATGTCTCCTTATCGGCTCGTATTTGGAAAAGCCTGTCATTTACCTATAGAATTGGAACACCGTGCATTTTGGGCCATCAAGCAATTTAATTATGATATGAAAAATGCATGTGTCAATAGAAAACTTCAATTGAATGAGTTAGAAGAGCTACAAAATGATGCATATGAGAGCTCAAAAATTTATAAAGAAAGAACCAAAGCATATCATGACAAATTTATTAGTAGAAAAATTTTTGAACTAAATCAAAAAGTATGGCTTTACAATTCAAGATTACATCTTTTCCTTGGAAAACTTTGTTCACGATGAAATGGACCTTTTATAGTAACTCAAGTATTTCCCCATGGAGCTGTAGAGCTTAAAGACCCCAAGCAGGGAAATACATTCAAAGTAAATGGCCACCGTTTGAAACCATATATAGAAGAAATTAATGATAGAGAAGTTGAATCAATTGATCTTGTGAACCCAACATTATCATAATAAGTAGCACAGTCTGGCTGAAGACTTTAAACTTAGCGCTCTTGGGAGGCAACCCAGTTTAGTAGTTATTTTTAACTTTCTGTTCTTTTAGTATATTCTTTTAGTATGACCAGAGAAGAGCAACATAAGCAGATTGAAAGAAGATGGCAACAATGAAACGTCCAACCTCCAAATACTCTACCAGGTAGTATCTATTGACCCAATTATTAATTTTGATGATTAATAAAAGACATGAGTATATTCATTTTGTTTCTAATAAATTTAACAAGTATTTCAGGGATTAAAAATGTTTAATCAATCAAAAAGAATAAAGAAATATGTTTTGAATCAATGTTTTAAAAAAAATTTCAAAGTTCAGAGCCTGGAGTCGACACCCAAATAGTCAGGAGCCGACCCCAAGGCGTATAAGAAGGTTTTTAGGATTTTGGCACGGTCTGGAGTCGACACCCAAGGTTTCAGAGCAGACTCTAACCTGAGATACAGAGAAGTGCATTCTATTTCAGTTTCTGGAACCGACACCTAGAATTCGGGAGCCGACACCTAAGATTTCGGGAGCCGACACCTAAGTTTCTGGAGCCGACTCTAACCTGAGAACAGAGAGCGTGTTTTATGGACTTTTCTGGAGCCAACACTTATAGTCTCCAGAGCCGACTCCCAAAAGCGACGAGCCGACACTTACCTTTCTCGGAGCCGACTTCCCAACAACTTTTTCTTTACTATTTTTGAACACCCGACTTGGAGCCGACACCTGAAAAGTTGGAGCCGACTCCAACCTGTCAGGAATGGATTTTTTATCTGTCAGAACGTACTTCAACGGTAAGATTTCTTTTCACCTAACCTCTAACGGCTATTTTTTGTGTGTAGAAGAATCCAAACATCTCCAATGGTTATATTTCTCACCTAAAACTTGAATTAAGGAGATCTATAAAAAGGGGAAAAATCGTCTATTTGAAAGTGTGGAATAGAGAGAAATAGAGAGGAAAAATAGAAAAAGGAAAAGGAAATATTTTGTAAAAAATCCAAAAAATCTTGAGAGAGAAATCAAAAGGAAAGACTCAGAGCTTACTTCAACCAATCCAAGAGAGTCCAAAGAGAAATCCAAAGCATTTAAGTTCAAAATCGAAGGATTTCCTAAGTGAAGAAAAAGAAAACAAAAGCCCTGATTTTTCCAACATCTCAACTACAATCTTTGTGAAGAATTTGAGCTGAGGCCTGTTTCAACATTTCAAAAGAGAAGCGGAAAAGAAGAAAAGCTCAAATCAAATTCGCTTCAAACAGGCTTTTCTTACCCTTATTTATTTAATTGCATATTTGCTCACTTGAGGAGCTGTCTTATATTGTAAACTCTATTTTTCATAGTTGTTGGCTAGTTCAATCAAAGGATTGAATTAGTGGAGGTGGTATACCTCGGTACAAGCTAAGGATAGCTTGTGGTTGGGTTTTGTGCTAGTGAGCTCGAAAAACCAGCTGGGTTCATTGTAATCCCGGGAAGAAACAATAAGTTTTGAGTTGTGAGCTTGTAAAACAACTCGGCTATAATCAAGTAGATTATAGTGTGGACCCAAGTGATACTTGGGAGTGGACGTAGGTGTTGGATACACTGAACCACTATAAAATCCTTATGTTTAACGTGTTTTGACTCTCTCACTCTATCTCTTTATTTGTGCTTAATATTTATCCTGCACATAATCTCATTTATTCCAAAGCACATAGTTTTTAAAAGATTAAATTTTTAAGAACCCAATTCAACCCCCCCCCCCTCTTGGTATGATAGGTTAAGCAAATTTCTGATTGAAAATGATTTTACTAGAGAAAATGTAGACAAAACCTTATTTTTGAAAAAGAAAGACAAAAACTTATTAGTAGTACAAATATATGTAGATGATATTGTATTCGGTGCTACTAACAATCTCTTGTGTCAAGAATTTGCTAAGTTAATGCAGGGTGAATTCAAAATGAGCATGATGGGAGAACTCAACTTCTTCCTAGGACTTCAAATCAAACAAAGTATAGAGGGGATTTTTATCAACCAAACAAAGTACACAAAGGAACTTCTCAAGAAGTTTGGAATAGAATCAGTCAAATCCCTTGGAACACCTATGAGTCCTTCATGCAAATTAGACAAAGATGAAGATGGTAAAAAGACAGATCAAAAATACTATAGAGGTATGATCAGATCTCTACTTTACTTAATAGCAAGTAGACCAGATATCATGTTTGTTGTTTATCTATGTGCTAGATTTCAATCAAAACCTAAAGAATCTCACTTAATTGCTATGAAAAGAATTTTAAGATATCTAAGTGGAACTAAAAATGTAGGATTATGGTATTCTAGAGACTCAACACTAAACTTAATTACATATTCTGACTCTGACTATGCTGGATGTAAACTAGATAGAAAAAGTACAAGTGGTACATGTCAATTTTTAGGAAGTAACTTAATCTCTTGGTTTAGCAAAAAGTAAAATTCGGTTGCATTATCTACTGCTGAAGCAGAATATGTTGCAGCTGGAAGTTGCTGTGCTCAAATCCTTTGAATTAAGCAACAACTTTAAGATTATGGCATAACACTTGATAAAACTCCTATTAGATGTGATAATACAAGTGCAATCAATTTAACTAAGAATCCAATCTAACATTCAATAACTAAATACATTGAAATTAGATATCATTTTATAAGAAAACATGTAGCTAACAATGAAATTTGCCTTGATTATGTTAGTATTGAAGAACAATTGCTGACAAATTTATAAAACCTTTGAGTGAAGAGAGATTTTGTTATCTTAGAGGTGAATTAGGGATTTGTGATCCTTTGGAATGACTTTGAAATCCCTAAGGAATGATTATCTAGATTTCTATCAATTTCTTGAGATTCCTTTCATAATTTTAAGGACAATTTATCTAATCATTTGAGCAATTTGATTCCTCACATTCCAAAGATTTTTTTTAAAATTTATTGACCTTATTTTGACAAGTTTCGGCTATTTGAAACTCGTTTATTTTTTCTCTGAAACTGTCAGTGGAGTCGACACCTCTTCTGTGTCGCTCTCGGTCTTTGACCTTAGAGCTAACACCTGCTTAAGTGGAGCCGACTCCAGTTCGGGCGCTAACTATGTTAGCAACTTGAGTCGACACCCGACTTTGCGGGAGTCGACACCTGGTGAACCCAAATTGACTATATTAGGGTAGAGTCGACACCTTCTCAATTTTTATCTTCTCCAAACCCTCTCTAAATCTTCTCCAAACCCTCTCCAAACCTCCCAAAGCCAGATACTCCTCAAATCAACCATTTCCTAAGATTTCTAAGGCACCTAAGTATAGGGGATCGGTCTTTGATGCTCCCATTGCTACAAGAAAGCGTACGGCTAGGCGTTCCATCCGTGAACCTACTCCAAGTGATGATTCTTCTTCAACTCCCTCAGATAATCCTGTCCCCTCTTCTCCATAGGTAGATACCCTTGCTGAGCGAGTTATTACCATGGGTAGGAAAGTAGATTTCGATTTCTTTGAAGCCGAGGGTTTTGACATTGGTAGACAGATTAAAGAACTCAGTTGGGATAAAGTTTGTTCTTTGGATGTTCCTACTTATCCAGCTCTTGTTAAATAATTTTACCTGAATTTATCTAGAGGAGATGGTGGAATTATTAGTTTAGTAAGAGGAAAGAGAATTCATCTTACTTTTCAAATTTTAGGAAATCTGTTGAGCATTCCTGTCACTGGATTTGTTGCAAACATTCACAGTGAGAGATCAGCTGCTTTATCAAGAATGATAGGAAGAGAAATAACTGAATTTGAAGAGGTTAGGGCAAACCAATTGCCACTTGAGCTTAGGTTGTTGCATAACATTTGCAATAGGATTCTATTTCCCAAGACTGGCCATTTTGAGTATGTCTCAGAGCGAGACATTGTAGTCATGGATAGTATCTTGACGGGTCAACCAATAAATCTTGCTGGAATGATGATATGGTATATGGTTGAGGCCGAGGGCAAGAGGAGATCTTCACTACCTTATGGGATGATCCTAACCTTGGTTTTTAGAAGTCAAGGAGTAGTTATTTCTAAGAATGAGCCATCGAAGAACCTTAGGCACACTGACTACTACAGCTTAGCCATTGTGCACAGGATGGGATTTGTGAAAGTAGATGGTGAATGGGAGAGAAAGGTCATACTGGAGACAGGGTTGCTGAGTCTAATGTGCCTGGCCCTTCTGAGGTAGGACCATCTGTGAGACACAGCTCACCAGAGCCCAGTCATAATGTACCTCCAGCTCCACCTGTTCCTTCTACTTTTGATCAGTCATCTATTAGTTTTTCCGATACTCAGTTAGAACAGCTTAGAAGTATTTTTGCTACTCACAAGGAAGAGATGAAATCTGAGCTAGATAGCCAATACATGAACCTGAGAGAGACCCTCTATTCTTTGGATGAAAGAATTGGCAAAATTGAGTCTACACTTGGAGCCTCCGCTGAAGCTTTAAAGAATGATCTCAAGAACATTTTTGAAGAACTTAATGATATTGGTGGAGACTCAGAGACTTATTTCAAATGCAATGCTGAGCTTCAGGATAAAATTATGACTGCATGTGCATTTGTTGATAGAAGACTAAAAGAATTTGTAAGAACTCAGAATGAAGGAATGAAAAGAATATTAGAAGATTTGCAAAGACTCATTAGAACTAACTTTTGATTATATTGTAATGAAGTTTCTTTGATGTTATTGAAAGATGATGTTTAGTCTAGTTTGATGTTGATTTACTTTTTATTAAAAGTTCTAATGTAATGAAGTTTTGATGTAATGAAGTTTTGATGTAATGAAGTTTTGATGTAATGAAGTTTCTTTTTGCAATATGATGTAATGTTTGACATTATGATGTAATGAACTTATTTGATACTTAATGAATGTCATGTGATCTTTGAAGCATCTATCAATTTTGTCATTTCACTTAAAACTTCATAACCTTTTTGTTGATTATAAAAAAGGGGGAGAAGTTATTGATAGTCGTATATGCATTGAAAGTTATAAAAGGGAAGAGTATTTAATTACATATTTGTAGATGCATTGGAACAATTAAGCTTAATTAATTGTCATATATGCATTGAAAGGTTGAATAGATATTAAAATTGATATAACTGTTTAATTGGTATCAAACATTAAAAGTTTACTGTTAAAAGGAAAGAATAGATGTTAAATTGAGTATCATAGGGGGAGCTACCTCATTCAGGGGGAGCTTACTTGTGAGGAATAAATATTTGAGAAATTTGATTTGAAAATCTTATTATTTAATCATGCATATACTCAATGTTTTTATAATCATCAAAAAGGGGGATATTGTTGACCCAATTATTGATTTTGATGATTAATAAAAGACATGAGTATATTCATTTTGTTTCTAATAGATTTAACAAGTATTTTAGGGATTAAAAATGTTTGATCAATCAAAAAGAATAAAGAAACATGTTTTGAATCAATGTTTTAAAAAAAAATTTCAAAGTTCAGAAGAGCCTGGAGTCGACACCCAAATAGTCAGGAATCGACCCCAAGGTGTATCAGAAGGTTTCTGGGATTTTGGTACGGTCTGGAGTCGACACCCAAGGTTTCGGAGCAGACTCCAACCTGAGATACAGAGAAGTGCATTCTGTTTCAGTTTCTGGAGCTGACACCTAGAATTCGGGAGCCGACACCTGAGATTTTGGGAGCCGACACCTGAGTTTCTGGAGCCAACTCTAACCTAAAAACAGAGAGCGTATTTTATGGACTTTTCTGGAGCCGACACTTACAGTTTTCGGAGTCGACTCCCGAAAGCGACGAGCCGACACTTACCTTTCTTGTAGCCAACTCTCCAACAACTTTTTCTTTACTATTTTTGAACACCCGATTTGGAGCCGACACCTGAAAAGTTGGAGCCAACTCCAACCTATCAGGAACAGATTTTTTATCTATCAGAACGTACTTCAACGGTAAGATTTCTTTTCACCTAACCTCTAACAGCTATTTTCTGTGTGTAGAAGAATCCAAACATCTCCAACGGCTATATTTCTCACCTAAAACTTGGATTAAGGAGATCTATAAAAAGAGAAAAAACCGTCCATTTGAAAGTGTGGAATAGAGAGAAATAGAGAGGAAAAATAGAAAAAGGAAAAGGAAATATTTTGTGAAAAATCCAAAAAACTTGAGAGAGAAATCAAAAGGAAAGACTCGGAGCTTACTTCAACCAATCCAAGAGAGTCCAAAGAGAAATCCAAGGCATTCAAGTTCAAAACCGGAGGATTTTTCAAGTGAAGAAAAAGAAAGCAAAAGCCCTAATTTTTCCAACTTCTCAACTGCAATCATTGTGAAGAATCTGAGCTGAGGCCTGATTCAACATTTCAAAGGAGAAGAGGAAAAGAAGAAAAGCTCAAATCAAATTCACTTCAAATAGACTTTTCTTACCCTTGTTTATTTAATTGCATATTTGCTCACTTAAGGAGCTGTCTTATATTGTAAACTCTATTTTTCATAGTTGTTGGCTAGTTCAATCAAGGGATTGAATTCGTGGAGATGGTATACCTCGATACAAGCTAAGGATAGCTTGTGGTTTGGTTTGTGCTGGTGAGCCCAAAAAACCAGCCGAGTTCGTTGTAATCCCGGAGGGAAACAACAAGTTTTGAGTTGTGAGCTTATAAAACAACTCGGCTATAATCAAGTAGATTATAGTGTGGACCCATGTGATACTTGGGAGTGGACGTAGGTGTTGGATACATCGAACCACTATAAAATCCTTGTGTTTGACGTGTTTTGACTCTCTCACTCTATCTCTTTATTTGTGCTTAATATTTATCCTACACTTAATCTCATTTATTCATAGCACATAGTTTTTAAAAGATTAAATTTTTAAGAACCCAATTCACCCCTCCTCTTGGGTTGCCATTTGGGCGAACAGTATCTTTCCTTGAAATTAATTTTTCTTCTATTAGGAAAATGGAAATTAAGTTGGGAGGGAGGAAAAAGAATAAGTAAATCCTCGAGTAAAACTATAATGAGATGTGTATACCAAAATCTGTCTTGATTTGAAGTTAATCAAGCAGTCTATTAACGAATTAATGGTTAGATTATTTTTGAGATACTAAGGAATAAATTATTAAGAAAACCTAATAAAAGGTAGGGTTTAGCCCAGAAAAATTTTTAGAATAATTTTAGACCCTCCTGACCACTAATATTAATAGTACAATCTACTTAATAAGGGTATGGGTGGAAATGTTATGTTTAAAAAAAAAACTCTCTTAAAGTTAATAAATTAGGTTCTTAACATCTTTCACTAAGTAACTGGGCCCCATCACCTAAGAAAGTGATGTTGTTCGCATAAAAAGATGAGAATGTAAAAGAACCTAAGTAGAGTCAGTCTTACCTAAAGCCTTTTTGACTCGAGTCAGTAAGTCCGAGGGGTGTTTTACATCTAATGCCCTAAAACCAATTGGTTTGGGAGCCATTGGCCTAAAACTCGCTACAAGGGTTAATTAGAAAGCAAGGGGTTAGGACATTGCACTGACTTTACAAATAAATAAATAGATAAGAGAACTAAAGTATAAAAGACATTACACCCAACCCAAATTAAGTTAGAAAACTTAATTAGAGAAGTGGAAAGTTGATGAAGACTTCTATAAATTCTTATGGACTACATTTTATCACTAAATAGGTAAACTTAATAATCCAATGAAGTATCTCCCTTATGATCTAACCAAAAATTTTTAAGAAGAACTGTAAGATAACTATCAATTCTTGGACTAGCTTGGTACATATTTCTAAATTTTCTTATTTGCTCGAGGACGAGTAAGATTCAAGTTGGGGGGAGTGATAAACGCATAAATAATTATCACTAAATCTATTAATTAATAATTCAATGTATCTATTATTATTTAATATTTTAATATTTTATATAATATTTTAGGTAAAACCTTATCAATTTAAAGAGCTCGATTTTAGGAATTTAACAACGCAAATGGCACTCAAATTGGATTTAAGATGAGCTCGAAATTAATTTTATAAGGATTTAGCATGTATTTTAAAGCAAAGTCGGCAAACCCAGTGCCGACTTCATTGTCTTCTCAACAGAAATTTCCTTATTTATCTTCCGATTCTTCTCCTATTCAAATTCAATCTTTTTCTCCATCAATTAAGGAATAATTTGGATAGGAAATTATCAAATTAGAAGATTAAAATTCATATGGAAGGAATTTTGATTTTATCCGCAAGATCTCCGGGATTTTCTCTGTACCGCGTCGTTGCTTCTCCGCGTCGTCTCTGATATGGCAACAGAATCTCGTTGTTTCTTCACGTCGGGGCCGCGTCCGGACTTCTACAAATAGCAGCAAGGAGGCTTCGTTTGGGGGGAGCTCTCGTGCGGTGTTCGTCCGAGGATCTGCATCCGCTCGTGCGTGGAGAAAGCTCTGTTCCGTGTGTGGAGACATTGCTCTATTCCAGTCTACCAACGATTGGGATCGTGGGGATTGTGGAGATTGCTGTTCCTAGGGGGAGTTCCCAGCAGCGAGGGAGAGTTCGTGGAGGAGGAATCGTGAGGATCCGTTCTTGGAGGCTCTGTTCATGGCTTGGAGCAGACGTTCGTGGAGGATGTTCCCAGATTCTTAGAGGCTCTACCGTATCCGTGGAAGCTGCTCTGTTACCAGAAAGAGTTCACGATTGGGAGGCATCTGTGAAGGTTCTATTCGTTCTTCTTGGAGGCATCTGCAGAGAGCCTAATCCGGTTCACCCTGTCTTCACCAGTTCAGTCTGTCTTTGATTTGGTTTAGGAAGAATTTATTAGGCTTTCTATCTTTCCATAACTCATATGGAGAGATCTTATTCTTTTAGTAGGAATTCTATTAAGAATAAGACATGCAGATAATAATGCTTCACCCCATAAATTAAAAGGCAACTCAGCATGCAACAACATGGCATTTATCATCTCTAAAAATATTTTATTCTTATGTTCTGCTAACTCATTTTGTTCGAGTGTGTGTGGTGCAGAACACTCATGTATGATTCTATTTTATTCACAAAACATATTAAAATCATTAGAAAAATATTCTCCAACCCTATAACTTCTAAGGATTTTAATATTTCTACATAATTGATTTTTAACTTCTGCTTTATAAACTTTAAAAGTATGGAAAGCCTCATCTTTATGCTTAAGTAACTAAATGTATGTATATTTAGAGCAATCATTAATAAAAGTAATAAAATATCTATTACCATCTCTAGTTAACATACCATTTAACTCATAAATATCACTATGCATAAGTTCTAGTAAATTAGTATTTCTTTCTACACTATGAAATGGCTTCTTAGTCATCTTTGATTTAATATAAATTTTATATTTGTTAAACTTATCAACATTGCAAGAAATCATGCCACATTTAATTAATCATTTCATAGTGCTAATACCAATATGCGCTAATCTACCATGCCATAAAGTAACAAAATCATCAATATAAGCAGAAGACACACTATTATTATTATTATTTATTATTGTTAACAATACAAAGCTTGACCATTCCATTAGTAGAATAGCCTTTTTCAATAAAAACACCATTGCGCGATAGTATAAGTTTTTTTAACTCAAATATACTTTTAATTCGTGGTTTGCCTAATAAATCCCCACTAGCAAGATTCCTATTCATATCCGGCATATACAACACATTGATCAAAGTGATCTTCTTGCCGGATATGAAGTGGAGATCTATGTTTCCTTTTCCAAGCACCTTGGACTGGCCTTCATTGCCCATTTGAATTTCTTGTCCATTAGTGATATCAACATAAGTCTTGAAAAGTAACTTGTCATAGAAAACAATGGATGATGGTACAAGTATCATACCACCAATCGAAAACCTTGCCTCTGACCACCATGACTTCACTCACGATGGCGACGATCTCATTGTCTACTTCGGTTGCATTTGCTTTTTTGGTTTGCTCCTTTCAGTGCCTGCAATCACAAGCAAAGTGCCTATATTTGCCACATACAAAGCAACTCACATTGGACTTATTTTTGTTGGATTTCTTGAACTTATCTTGATCCCTTTTAGGATCGAGTTTGTTCTCTTTCATTTTCTTGGACTTCTTAGGATTGCTCACAGTATTTGCCTTTGAAGTACCAAAATTTACTTTCTCAATCTTTTCATGCACCCTCAATTTCTTCTCGATTCGAAGGAGTTTATTCCAAGGAATAATCATCGAAGTTGTGAAGCAGTTTCTTTCTGAATCCATTCCAAGATGATGGCAACTTTACAATAATCGTACCTGCTTGAAAAGGTTCAGGAACCTCTATCTTCATCGCCATCAATTTGTTAACAATAATTTGCAACTCATGTACTTGTGCAAGAATTGCTTTCTCATCATTCATCTTGAAATCAAAGTACTTAGAGATGAAAAAAAATTTTAGTACCTTCTTTCTCAGCCTTATACTTGAATTCAAGTGCATTTCAAATCTTTCACGGAGATTGAGTATTGGTGTAGAGATCGTAGTGGCGATCTGATAATGCATTGAGGATGTGGCCACAACATATGAGTTTATCTTTATGCCTCTTCTTTCTTTCGGCCTTAAGTTCATTAGAGTTTTCGATGGGCTCAAGAATAGATATTAAATCCGGATCCAACACATAAAAGATCTTCAATGCCGTTAGTAAGAACTTTAGTTTGTCATGTCACTAAACTGGTTAAAGCCGAGCTTGTACTTGAAGATCTGGAAGCGGCAATCCTTCTCTGCTGCATCTTTGTACGCACGCCCATACTACACCAACCATTGCTTGTGCAGCTCATGCATTGTTGACATGGCACAGCAGCAATGACACGAGCCATGGCTCTAGGCCCTTAAAAACAAAAATGCTCGCTAGACTCACGTGAGTGGTCCGGCTCGGGCGTTATGCTTGCCAGGCGAGCATTCCGCTCGCGTGCGGAGCGGGCGTTACGCTCGCCAGGTGAGCACGAAAAATTATTTACAATCGTGTTCCATAACATTTTTAAGCAAATTCTTCTTCAATTCGTCTCCTCCAAGGACCAAAGTTGCGTGAAATAAGCAATGTAAGTTATAATCAATTGCAAGCCCAATATATCAAAAAGATAAATACTATTTCCTCGATCTTATTACGCTCTAGCTGCTCCTCGATTTGACTCTTTAAATATTTTTAAATAGTAAAGATATTAACCTCTCATATGCGATTAAAAAAAGAAACATTTCATGTGAAATGATGGCGCCTTTTCATTTATTATGAATTAGGATTTATTCCAATGAGGGTTGGTATGATTGAAAAGAGGAGGATGGAGGGAAATAAAAATTATCTTGAAATTAAAGAAAAAAAATATTTTGCCTCCATAATTTCATCACCTTTCTTAATCTTTCATGAGAAGAACAAATTATATAATATTAAAAAAAATAAATGATTTTGAAAGGATCTTTTAGCCCTTCCGTGCTGTTGCCATCTAAGGTTCTCTCACGGCGTCATTTAAGTAACGAAGTATTGTGACACTAGATTTTTTTTTTCAATTTATGATGAGATGATACGCATCAATGATTTTTCATCTAAAAGGTAACACTAAATCTTCCAAAATATTTTGCTTTCATAATATCATCACCTTTCTTAATTTTTCATGAGAAGATAAAAAAGTATACAATATTAAGAAAAGAAATAAATAAACGATTTGAGAAGAAAAAAAGTATACAATATTAAATAAATAAATAATAAATAATTTTGGAAGGATCTTATAGCCGTTCCGCTTTGTTGCCATCAAATGTTGTCTTGCGGCATCATTTAAATGTCATTTTAAGTAAAGAAATATTGTGATGCGAGATGTTTTCTTTTTTTCAACAACTTATTCAGAGCGATAAATCAAGAAATAAAGTTGGAGAAAATAGCATTTATCAACCTTTATATAAACTCTCAAGCTACTCTGGTTCTTTGCCCTCGTCCCTTCCGATACAGACTACTAACCCAACAAAGCTGCAGCAATCCTATAGTTTTACACAGCAATGGCTCCCCAATGCCTTATACATGCCTTTGCCTTTTTAGGCTTGGGTATCTGGGTCTCTAGAGCTACCTCTCAGACAACAATGGATAAGAAAGCGATCATCCAACAAAATCAACTACCCCTCTTCACGCTGTTGAAGACGTGTGCTATTAGGTGTCGTCGAAAGGAAACACAAATCTTAAAGGAGTCCACGACTTAAAGCTTTTCTTATGCTAACTCGACCGACGTGTCTGATAGCATGAACGGGAGAACCAAAGGAGCAGTTACTCCCGTCAAGAATCAAAGCCCACATTATGGTAAGATGTATATATCGTACATTGAGTTTTCTACAAAGAGTAGTAAGATACATAAAAAAAATTGCTATAAACTTTGTTCACAAACAAGTTATTTAACCAATAACAACGTTATAGGATGTTGTTGGGCATTCGCTGCCATAGCAGCCATCGAAGGGATTACTCAAATCAAGACTGGCAAATTGATATCCTTGTCTGAGCAACAACTCATCGACTGTGACGTTAACAATGGAAACAATGGATGCAATGGGGGATTGATGACTTCCGCCTTCCAATATGTCATTGATAACGGAGGCATAACAACTGAAGATAAATATCCTTACTGCAACACCGACAAGGCATCATCAATCGCAGCTACAATCAACGACTATGAAGTCGTTTCACCAAATGATGAGTCATCGCTTTTAAAGGCAGTGGCGCACCAGTCCGTTTCGGTTAGCATCCATGCCCATTTAGATGAATTTCATTCTATAAAGGTGGTATTTTCTGTGATCCATGTGGAACTAAGCTCAACCACGCCATGGCTGTTGTTGGTTACAAAACAGGTGATGATGGGACTAAATATTGGTTGTTGAAGAATTCATGAGTACAAATTGGGGTGAGAATGTATACATGCATGTTAAACGTGACATTGACGCAGTAGAAGAGCTTTGTGTCATCGCCAAGATGGCTTCTTACCCAACAAAATAAACCAATAATTATCGATCATGGCATCTTATTATTAAGATATGATCAAGATTTTGACTAATTAAATTATAGCGCATAAATTATATATGGAGCATATATTATATTTTGTAATACTTCTCTATTCGAAACATCTTAATTTGCACCTTCCAAATTACTGGTATCATTGATGGTAATAATGAATATACTATAATAAATGCAATATGATTGAGTCATATGACTAAAAAGTGATGCTAGTTAGTTTTCTATAAAAAAATACTTTTTTATTTTATAATTTATAAATTATAATATTGCCACTTTTACCTTGTCAAAGTGGAGAGTGTCATTGATTTTATGAATTTGGGATCACAAACAATTGCCTGGAGCATGGCGAGAAACAACTTTGGTTGTCTGGGTTGATTGTTGGAGGAGAAAGCATTCTTTTGCTTGGGTCTATTACTTTATTACAAAAAATAGTAACGTATCATTTTGTAATTTAGATGGAACAGATGTGTTCTTTTCTCCTGCAATCGGCTTGATTTATTAATGGGATGTTATGTAATTACTAAAAAGGCAAGACTATTAGGAATCAATACGTAACTCGTACAAGGGATTATATTCAGAAAGTCAAGTGACCGTTAAAATCTGAAATCATTTAAAATATAATATTTGTCCTTACAGAAAAATGGCAATGTTATGATGACCGATTCTTTCCAAACTTGGTAAATAGCATCAAAGTTAAGAGAGAATCACCTCAAGACAACGAACAAGGCCAACACGTGGCTAGCCCACAATCCCACCCCAAATCATATCACAAATTCGACCAGAAGGTAGAACATAAGACTGAAAACGGTTGACTATGGTTTGAAGGAGTCAAAAAAAAAATTTTAAAAAAAAAGTTACATATGGTTCCACCTCACTACTTCCTCCTCCCCCTCCTCTTCCTCGGCTAGGTGCACCCCTTCGTCCTCCCTTCATCCCACCAAGAACCCTCCTCTCTTTGCCCTTCTCCACAACCAGAAAGGAGAAGCGCATCCAACAGTGTTGACCATTGACTTACCACCCTTGTCGTGTATGGACTAAGGATAGAAATTAGAAATTTAGAATTAAACATCACAGAATCCATAATTTTCTCGAGTGCATTAATTAACCCCATGAAATCAACCTTTTCATTTAGCAAACCCAAAAAAATTATCATAACATCCTACAATTATATCTTTATTTAAGTCCTCATTCCCCCTCCCAAACCACCCCGCCCTCCCCCCTCCTCCTCCTCCCTCCTCCCTCTCACAATGGAGTCCAAAATCTATTCAAGTTTTGGGATTCTTTGCGCTAGTTCAGCACTTCCCGTTGCCTCCTGCGCTAGTTTAGCACTTCTCGTTGCCTCCTTGCACGGGATGACAGTAGAGATGTTTTACCATGAGAATAAAACCAAGCAGCAGAACAACGTACGGGATGACGAGTTGGAGGGAAGCAAGCAAGAATTTTAGATGTGGCTTCTTCCATGGGAGCTGGGTGACTGATGATACATATCCTCTCTACGACTCATCGAAATGCCCGTTCCTCGACACAAAGTTTGACTGCCAGAAGAATGGCCGGCCCGACGAGCTCTACCTCAAGTATAGGTGGAAACCCGATGCATGCGAGCTCTCAAGGTTCTCTAGTCCTACATTTGGGCCTCTCTCTCTTCTTACCACCTATAAGCTTTCTTTTGCACAGAGATAATTGCATTTGTTTTGAAGAATCTTTGAAAATTTTTGAAGGTTTAATGGCCAAGATTTCTTGGAGAGGTGGAGGGGAAAGAAGATTATGTTTGTGGGCGATTCCTTAAGCCATAATCAATGGAAGTCACTTGCTTGCATTCTCCATGCCTCGGCGCCCAATGCCCGGACTACTGTAACGATCCGGGCCCATGGGCCCGTTTCGTTACAAGAAAGCAAGACGGACAAGGTCCACACCAACTTGAATCACCATAGCCCAAAAAGGGATCCAATTGGTGCCTTGTCCTTCTTACTTTACCACATATAAAACCATTTAACCAACTCCCAATTTCCCGATGTGGAGAGGTGGCTCCCATAGGTTCAAAAGGTGGCTCCCATCCCCCATTGATGTAGCACTTTGTCCTGTGTGGCACTTAAGGTGGCTCCCATGCCCATGAACGTAGCACTTTATCCTGTGTGGCACTTAGCTCCTGCACTTTCGACTAGTGCGGATTCTAGAGGCGGCCCCCACAGGTTCAAGAGGTGGCTCCCATCCCCTATGGATGTAGCACTTTGTCCTGTGTGGCACTTAGCTCCCATCCCCCATGGATGTAGCACTTTGTCCTATGTGGCACTTAGCTCCTGCACTTTCGACTGGTGCGAGGCTCTGATACTATATTGTAACAATCCGGGCCCATGGGCCCATTTCGTTACAAGAAAGCAAGACGGACAAGGTCTATGGAAAAGACTTTGTACACCGCTCCCGGTGCAGCAAGGTTGACGTGGGCTGCACCGCCTCTTCTGATTGGTCCACGTGGCTCCTACGTGGATTACCTGCCGGGCGGTATGGCTCTACTTTGATGTTACGTTATGAATGTGACGGCCATTTAAAGCAGTTCGCTTTTTTTTAAAATTAGCATACGGACGAAAATGCCCTTTCCCTCCATCCTAGCTCCATTTTACGTTGGATTTCATCTGTGCCAGAAGAACTCTCTTTCTTCCCCGGTCGAAAGAAAATTTTTCAGCTTCGAGGCTGGAAAACCTGGCTACTGGAGTCTGTGTACAAAAACTTCTGGAGAAAATGTCATCCGCAGCACAAAGTAAAAAGTCTTTCCTCCAACTTCTTTCTAAAGCTCCTTTATTACACCAACAGTTTTTTCTGGTAAGAGTTAGTTAATGCGTGACCAAACCGTTTAATGCGCGGGTAACTTCCTTAGAACAAAATAGTTATGACATTCTGGGAGTCATAACTGTTTTGTAAGCACCCCTGATATACTGTTAAGTCATACTCTTTTAACTAGGATGCCCTTTCCCCGTTATTTCCTGTCCATATAGCTCTAGTGTCGTCGTTAAAGCTATGACACCCCTGATATACTGTTAAGACACCGTAGTTAGAAGCCTAGGACACCCGTGCTCCAAACGAAAGCTCATACGAGACACCCGTGCTTAGAACTGACCGCGCGGAGAATCCCGCGACACCACAGGGAGAATTGGATTTCGGCCGAAACTCCTACGAGACACCCCTGTTGAAAGCTCACGACACCTTAGCTTTAAGGCGACGACACCCATGCTAAGAACTGATCACGGTGAAAATACCCGCGACACCCCTTGTCGAATTCAGCCTAAACACCTTCGCGACACCCTAGTTGAAATCTAATGACACCCTAGCACCAATGCTACGACACCCGTGCATAGAAATGACCGCGCGGAGAATCCCCGCGACACCCCAGGGAGAATTGGATTTCGGCCAAAACTCCTACGAGACACCCCTGTTGAAAGCTCACGACACCCTAGCTTTAAGGCGACGACACCCGTGCTAAGAACTGATCACGATGAAAATACCCGCGACACCCCTTGTCGAATTCAGCCTAAACACCTTCGCGACACCCCAGTTGAAATCTAATGACACCCTAGCACCAATGCTACGACACCCGTGTGTAGAAATGACCGCCCGGAGAATCCCCGCGACACCCTAGGGAGAATTGGATTTCGGCCGAAACTCCTACGAGACACCCCTGTTGAAAGCTCATGACACCCTAGCTTTAAGGCGACGACACCCGTGCTAAGAACTGACCGCGCGGAGAAGGCCCTCGACAACCAAGTTACTAAAATTTATTTTTATTTATTAAAAAAAAGAAAAAAAGTACATTAGCCCTCACTTGGGCTTCTCATCTCCTTCGGTCGCTGCATCGGCGATCTGGCACTGGAGGGACGCTACTTGCCCCTCCAGGTGGCTGTTGGTCCGACGCAGGACCTCGATCTCTCTCGTTGAAACGGCTAGGTATTGCTCAGCCGTCTTGTTGAGTCGCTCGCTGATTGCGTGCAACTACGCATAGACCTCCGCGTCGATGGTGACCGTTGCGCGGCGGCTGCCATGGCTGACAGTAGATCTCCCCTTGCCTCTAGAAGCCATCTTCTCAGTATCAAAAAAAGCTGAAAAGTTGATTAACGAAGGCATTCCCCCATCTATATTTAAGGTACTCCTGGCGGGTGTTTCGATTGCCACGCGCTACCATCTCAGTAGGCGGTTCACAGGAATCGAATCGGTGCGCCCCCCCCCCCCCCTCGTTATGTTTCGAGGGATGGGGAACAGAAGAGAGTTTCGGGAAGCCAACCGTAGTAAGTTTTACGTCGTCCCAAGAGAAAATTCACGACACCCAACGATGATTTGGGTTTCGGCCGAAACTCCTTCGCGACGCCCCTGTTGAAAGCTCACGACACCCTAGCTTTAAGGCGACGACACCATGCTTAGAAATGATTACGGTGAGAATACCCGCGACACCCCTTGTCGAATTCAGCCGCAACTCCTTCGCGACACCCCAGTTGAAATCTCACGACACCATAGCTTTAAGGGGACGACACCCCTGAAAAGTTGATTAACGTGGGTTCACTGTTAATGCACGGGTGTCGTCGCATTAAAGCTAGGGTGTCGTGAGCTGAAATCCAATTCTCCCTGGGGTGTCGCGGGGAATGTCCGCGCGATCAGTTCTAAGCACGGGTGTCGTAGCATTGGTGCTGGGGTGTCATGAGATTTCAACTGGGGTGTCACGAAGGAGTTTCGGCCAAATTCGACAAGGGGTGTCGCGGGTATTCTCATCGTAATCATTTCTAAGCACAGGTGTCGTCGCCTTAAAGCTAGGGTGTCGTGAGCTTTCAACAGGGGTATCGCGAAGGAGTTTCGGCCGAAATCCAATTCTCCCTGGGGTGTCGGGATTCTCCGCGCGGTCATTCTAAGCACGGGTGTCGTAGCATTGGTGCTGGGGTGTCATTAGATTTCAACTGGGGTGTCGCGAAGGTGTTTAGGCTGAATTCGACAAGGGGTGTCGCGGGTATTCTCACCGTGATCATTTCAAATGGCCACATTTGCATGACTAGTCAAGTGAGATGATAAATGGGGTGTCGTTTTGTTTTAACCTTTGTGTCCTAAATCATAATCCTTTGTCAGCATATATTGACAACTAAATCTATGGATATCATTGTTCATGACTGCGTGCCTATATTTTCACAGTTGATGCTGAAATTGTAGATCGGAAAGAAATCGATAACACTCCCGGCCGTGCACCTTCACCCATCGCTCCAAATGTAGTGGATGATATTGTAGTTCCTCAAACTGGGATGGAATTCAATTCAGCAGATGATGTATATACGTTCTACAATGGATACGCGAAACGAGTTGGTTTTGGAATCACAACAGTATGTAGCAGGTCCAACAACAAAAAACAACTTTGCTTCAAGCACCTGGCGTGTTGGAGGCAAGGAAAATCTAGAAAATCAGAGAAGAGTATGAATCATAAGGATACTGGGAAAGTTGATTGTATGGCATCCATAAAAGCAAGACTGAATGCTACAAGTGGTAAGTGGATATTGGATGAGGTTTCTCTAGAAAATAACCATGGGATGTCCATAACATCAACTGGTTATCTACGATCGCATAGGAGGATCAGCACACCAGAGAAGGCAGAGATCAGCAATTTACATGCCGTGAATGTTCCGACGACTCAGATATACTCTGCCATAGCAAGGAGAAAAGGGGGCAGAGGACAATTGGATTTCACCGAGAAGGATGCTCGTAACTTCATTTGTCGCGAACGTCAGTCTAAGCTGAAAGAAGGAGATGCTCAGTCGATGGTAATTCATTTCGCCGAAATGCAACTCAGAAATCCCAATTTCTTCTATTCCTTAGACCTCAATGATAATGGTCATCTGAGGTCTGTCTTCTGGATTCATCCAAGGTCAAGATTGGCATGCACATACTTCGGTGATGTTCTAAGCTTTGACTCAACGTACTTGACAAACAGATATCAAATGCCTTTTTGTCCATTCGTTGGGGTCAACCATCATGGACAGTTCACCTTGCTTGGATGCGCATTGTTTCTGATGAGAGTACTGAGACATATAAATGGGTTTTTCAGACTTGGCTGGATGCAAATGGTGGTCAAGCACCTATTGCCATGATTACTGACCAAGATAAGGCAATCGAGGCTGCTGTCAAAGAAGTTTTTCCTAACACACGACATCGATTTTGTCTTTGGCATATATTGAAGAAGATACCGGAAAAGATTGGGCACATTTGCACGGCAAATCCCAAGTTTATGGTTGATTTCGATGAGGCGATATATGATTCATTGACCATAAAGTCATTCGAGGAAAGGTGGGCACATGTTATGGACAAATATAAAGAATGCAAGTCTATAGATTGGTTCAATGTCCTTTACGAATGTCGGGAAAAAATGGGTCCCAGTTTACCTAAAGGATACATTCTTCGCAGGTTTGTATGTCATTGTCTTTGGCTCATGTTCGCGTTAAACGCTTTTTTTTTTTTGACAAAATTTTGAACAGGGATGTCATCTTCACAAAGGAGCGAGGGCATTAATCACTTCTTCGATGGGTTTATAAATTCGAAGACAACGCTAACGGAGTTCATAAGTAAGTACGAAGATGCCTTGGAAAAAAGATACGAGGCCAAAAATGAGAAAGATAATAGGACGTTGCAAACGATTGCTTTCCTAAAGACATCATCACCTTTTGAGAGACAAGCTGCATGAAGGTATACAAGGAGCATTTTCAAAAAATTCCAGAATGAGATCCTTGAAATGGCTGCATCAAATACAAAATTGATCAAGGAAGCTGGCAACACGTGTTTTTATTCCGTAAAGTCGTATGAAAGGATTGAAGTCGATGGAATTGGTAAGGAGATGATCAAAGATTATATCGTGTCATACGATAGAAATATTAAGGATGTCCAACGCCAGTGCCGATCCTTTCAGTTCAAGGGGTACCTGTGTAGGCATGCCCTGTTGGTTCTTCATCAAAGTGACGTATGTCGTTTACCAGATAAATACTTCTTGAAGAGATGGTGCAAGGACATGAAATACCAATTCGACGAATTCGATTGCAATACTGAGGGTTATGATAAAAGCACATGAAACTCACGGTACGCAGTGACAATTTTATAATTGAAATGTCTTATTATTTGTTATCGTTAATATTATGTTAATGATTGTAGATATAGTTTGCTGAGTCATCGGATGACGAAGCTCGCAGAGATAGCCTCCATGTCCGAAGATGCATTTAATGTAGTGATGGATGGACTAACACCTATATTCAAAATTGCCGTGGATGCCAACTGCGCAGCTAAACCACGTTCAGAGCTTGTAATTCAAGATCCTGAACAAATTAGGATGAAAGGTCGTCCGAGAGAGAACAGATTAAAGAGTGGAGTCGAGAAGAAGTCAAAAAATCAAGGAAAAATCAGGTAAAGGAAAGAGCTGCTTCAAGCATCAGTCAGACTTGTTTGCAGTCTATTAATACTAAAGAGGACCTGGAGAGAATTGTTCCGCCGTCCGAAACTTTGATGGACGAATTTGATGCTTATGTATTGAGTCAACTTACACAAGAGCATATATAAAACACGGGTGTCGTAACTTTTGAATTATGGTGGCTTGATCGTAAATGAAATGCTTTCAAAATAAGGTGTCCATTTCAGTAAAATGAAGTGCTTTTAGTACGATGACACCCCAGCTCTTGGCAAACGACACCCTAGCCTTGCGCAACGACACCCTAGCCTTGCCCGGCTACACCCGAAAGGCGGAAACCTATGAGACATCCCAGTACTCGCGAGCCGACACCGAAGATTTTAGCGCGACGACACCCCAGCTCTTGGCAAACGACACCCTAGCTCTTGGCAAACGACATCCTAGCCTTGCGCGGCGACACCCGAAAGGCGGAAACCTACGAGACATCCCAGTACTCGCGAACCGACACCGAAGATTTTAGCACGACGACACCCCAGCTCTTGGCAAACGACACCCTAGCCTTGCGCGGCGACACCCGAAAGGCGGAAAACCTACGAGACATCCCAGTACTCGTGAACCGACACCGAAGATTTTAGCGCGACGACACCCCAGCTCTTGGCAAACGACACCCTAGCCTTGGCAAATGACATCCTAGCCTTGCGCGGCAACACCCGAAAGGCGGAAACCTACGAGACATCCCAGTACTCGCAAACTGACACCGAAGATTTTAGCGCGACGACACCCCAGCTCTTGGCAAACGACATCGTAGCCTTGCGCGGCGACACCCGAAAGGCGGAAACCTATGAGACATCCCAGTACTCACGAACCGACACTGAAGATTTTAGCGCGACGACACCCCAGCTCTTGGCAAACGACACCCTAGCTCTTGGCAAACGACATCCTAGCTTTGCGCGGTGACACCCGAAAGGCGGAAACCTACGAGACATCCCAGTACTCGCGAACCGACACCGAAGATTTTAGCGCGATGACACCCCAGCTCTTGGCAAACGACACCCTAGCCTTGCGCGGTGACACCCGAAAGGCGGAAACCTACGAGACATCCCAGTACTCGCGAACCGACACCAAAGATTTTAGCGCGACGACACCCCAGCTCTTAGCAAACGACACCCTAGCCTTGCGCGGCGACACCCGAAAGGCGGAAACCTACGAGACATCCCAGTACTCGCGAACCGACACCGAAGATTTTAGCGCGTGATACCCCAGCTCTTGGCAAACGACACCCTAGCTCTTGGCAAACGACATCCTAGCCTTGCGCGGCGACACCCGAAAGGCAGAAACCTATGAGACATCCCAGTACTCGCGAACCGACACCGAAGATTTTAGCGCGACGACACCCCAGCTCATGTCAAACGACACCCTAGCCTTGCGCGGCGACACCCGAAAGGCGGAAACATACGAGACATCCCAGTACTCGCGAACCGACACCGAAGATTTTAGCGCGACGACACCCCAACTCTTGGCAAACGACACCCTATCTCTTGCACGGCGACACCCAAAAGGCGGAAACCTACGAGACATCCCAGTACTCGCGAGCCGACACCGAAGATTTTAGCGCGACGACACCCCAGCTCATGTCAAACGATACCCTAGCCTTGCGCGGCGACACCCGAAAGGCGGAAACATACGAGACATCCCAGTACTCGTGACCCGACAATTTTAGCGCGACGACACCCCAGCTCATGTCAAACGACACCCTAGCTCTTGGCAAACGACACCCTAGCTCTTGCGCGGCTACACCCGAAAGGCGGAAACATACGAAGGCAAACATATGAATACATCGAGGACACTCCTGCTCGCAATATAAAATTTGCATTTGCATTAAATATTAATCAGTGTTAATATGAATAAATTACATTCAATTTTTATTCAAAGAAGAATACAAAAATTAAGAACATTTTTGACAATGTCGCTAATCTTTTTGTTCAGGCCCTCTCTCAATATCGTCGCAGCTAAGTGTCGCCGGTAATCTCTGACTTCCTCATCCATGAAATCCATCTTCATATCAGGATTGTCCCGTCGAGCAAGACATTCCATGTATCTCAGACAGTATAGGCCGCAATCCAG
>UESW01004604.1:285696-341796 GCA_900491605.1 Calamus simplicifolius
TCTTCCATCGGCCAATCCATCGCTTCCTTCTTATCGCAGTAGATATGGAATATGTGGCCTAGAATTGTATGCCATTTCCTTGCATTGGCCTTGTACTTCGGGTTGCGTTTCATTGAATTCAGGTGCATGAACACCTTTCTTTCCATGTCGACAGCAACCAAATGCCAGTGCGAGTTATCAGAGTTTATTATGGTGAAAAGAAACCGGAATTGGGCCTTATCTTCATCCGATACATTGTCAAATATCGCAGCCCCAGATGATCCAGCAAGTTCATGAGCAGGTGATGAGGAAGTCAGACATAGAGCAGATACGAAAACTGATGCAATTATGCACTTATGATATCGGTCAGGATGCTCTGCCCAGTTGCGCATCAGAAACTCCTGGCCGCAATCAATTATCTGCCAATGGAATGTAAAACGATTAATATAATTCTAAAATCAACAACTAGAACATGTTCCTTGATATACTTACATCATCTATTATCATTTCATTGTTAATGAGATCTTGAAGATTTTTTCTTGTTGCAACGCCATTAAACATATTTGTGTAGACGATCTCGTCGGTTTGTTGTCGCTCGCTCAAAAAATTTTGAATAATTATTTGGTCATCTTCGACCGTTGTGTTGGGCTTTGACGTGCCCACTGTCTTCACCGACTTTTTAGGTCGGGTTGTCTCATAACATTCGCCGACCCGTGGATGCCTTACGCTTCCTCGGCTCTTTTTTAATCCTCCTAACAAGCGAAGGCACTCCAATTATTTCTAAGTCCATATTGTCATCCTTTGGCGCAGGGGTGCCAAGTTTATTATCGGATATGGACTCTTCTTTATTTTCATTCCCCTGCTCTGTTTTATCAGCCAATGAATCCCCCTCCAATATCTTCTCCTCTGATTTTGCATTCCCTGTCTCAATTGGAAACTCGGATGAATGGTCCTCCTCCATCTTCTTCTCCTCACTATTTACGTTACCAGGCTCGCGGAGGACCAACTCCAGGGAATGCACCTTCTCTGTTTTCTCGTCTCCCTTGTCCTCCTCATTTATTGCATTACTTTCCTTTCTGACCAGTGAATTGAGGAGGCTCTCAGCAATGGACAGCCTGTGCCTGACATCTTCGAGTTGATCCTTAACACTCCAATTCATTCCTCAACTCGGCGCATCCTGCGCAGCTATCCGTTGGTTGAGGGGCGCAGGTATCTGTTGGTTGAGGGGGGGATGCAACATTCTGCTGAGGGAGAAGCCAGCGCTCTTCTGGCAATGGTACAGTAGCTCCCTCCATCTGCAACACAAGATGATAACAAATTAATATTAAGTGAACATATTGACGCATTAAGTTGAAAAAAATGGTCAGAGCAATGGAGCAATGAACTAGATTACCAAGTCCTGAGGCTGCAAGTCGGCAACCCGAACCGATTGGATCTTCATTTGGTGGTCATACCACTTCAACAGCCGGGGCCGTTTATCAGGGTATGCTGGCTCTCGCATTGATGTATGCTCGAGGAACCACGCCTGAACATGATATTTTTTTGGATATTAAATAAAGTAATATTACAAAAAAAATTTACTCTCAACACTAATTATGTGTCTCAATAATCCTTACCACCAGTGCTGCCGAGCATCCGAACAAGGTAGGCTGCCTCCTAACTTTTTTGCATTCTTTGAGTGCACCGGCTCCTCGGAACGCAAGCAAGCAGCTATTTCTGGGAGAGCCAGAACAATCAACTCCTTCAGTGCCGAAGCCCAGTCGATGCTACCAGTTGACTTAAGTCATCCAAGTGCTGGATGAGATACCGTGGACATCTCTGATTAGACTTGGAGCCAAAAACATGGCCAACATGTATGCGATCCAAAGTCGGACGGTGTCCTCGACATCCTCCTGTACTTTAGATGATCGGAGTTGAAATATCAACTTCTCCAAACCTTCTTGGCGAAGATCTAAACCCTGGCCAAACCGTCTGAACAACCTTCCGTTGAACATTTGGCTGGACGTGTCGATCTTCTTCCCATGAGCTGGAAGTCCCAGAATGAGTGCGACTTCGTCGGCACTGAATAGAACTGGCTTTCCGCAAAACATGAACTCGTCGCCTCCATTGTGACATCTTATGATGTCTGCTAGCAGTCGCCCGTCGACTGTGAACGTCTGCATGTCGACGAAGGCACCAAATGGGGTCCTTCGAATCAGTTTTGTATGCCGTCTAGAGAACCCCATCCTCCAAACCTTCTGAACGTATACTGCCGGCCTGCAGCTATTCTTAAACAGCTGGGAAGCCTTCACTGGGGGACTGGAACAATTTTATTGTCAACTGAAACAGGGGGTAAGACAGAAGACATACTTGTCATGAAATTTTAAGAGAGAATGTCATAATATTTAATATAGTGATAAACATACCTGAAGGAGCCGCATCCTCATTCGAACGAAGAACCAGGTCCTTGCATTGTTCTGCCATTTTCTCCGTCTGCTTCTTCTTTGTTCGCGGTCTTCGTGCACAAACGAAAGCACTCATCTCCATGAATGAAGTATACGGAAGAATGAACTATGGTACAAGTTTAGGAGGGAAAAGGAGACCAGTGGCTTCTCGAGCAAGAGACGAAGGATGGCTTCTTGAGCAAAAGGATGGCTTCTCGAGCAACAGACGATTGAGTGCTTTTTCTAGGGTTTATGCCGACCTAAGAGAAATACGAAAGGACACCCGGATCGCCACGATCACATCACAGAGACCCGCAAACCCATAGGAACTGCCCACGTTTAGCAACTTTTCTCAAATATGGCATGGCTGAGTTACTAGGGTGTCGTCGAATTAGTACTAGGGTGACGTCAAATTCCCGCCTTGTTCAAGCATGGGTGTCGTCGCCTTAAAGCTAGGGTGTCGTCCAATTTCAACTGGGGTGTCGCGAAGGATTTATGGCCGAATTCAATTAGGGTGTCGCCGGTACTCTCTATGTGGTCATTTATAAGACGGGTGTCGTCGCCCTAAAGCTAGGGTGTCGTGGGATTTCAACTGGGGTGTCGCGAAGGATTTACGGCCGAATTCGAACTAGGGTGTCGCTGGGATTATCTCCGTGGTCTGTTTAAAGCACGGGTGTCGTCTCGTTAGAGCTAGGGTGTCGTGAGATTTCAACTGGGGTGTCGCGATTGATTTTCGGCCGAATTAGAACTACGGTGTCGCGGGGATTCTCTCCGTGGTCAGTTCTAACGACGGGTGTCGTCGCCTTAAAGCTAGGGTGTCGTGAACTTTCACTGGGGTGTCGCGAAGGATTTACGGCTGAATTCGACTAGGGTATCACCGGGACTCTCTATGTGGTCATTTGTAAGCACGGGTGTCGTCGCCCTAAAGCTAGGGTGTCGTGGGATTTCAACTAGGGTGTCGCGAAGGATTTACGGCGAATCGAACTAGGATGTCGCTGGGATTCTCTCCGTGGTCAGTTTTAAGCACGGGTGTCGTCTACTTAGAGCTAGGGTGTCGTGAGATTTCAACTGGGGTGTCGCGATTGATTTTCGGCCGAATTTGAACTCGGGTGTCGCGGAGGTTCTCTCCGTTGTCAGTTCTAACGAAGGGTGTCGTCGCCTTAAAGCTAGGGTGTCGTTAACTTTCCACTGGGGTGTCGCGAAGGATTTAGGGCCGATTTTGAAGTAGGGTATCGCGGGAATTCATTACCATCCGGACTCTTAGAGCGAGGGAGGGGAAGAAAGAGTTCTTCTTGCAGAGATGAAATCCATCATAAAATTGGCGCTAGGATGGAGGGAAAGGGCAGCATCCGGACTCTCAGAGCGAGGGGGGGAAGAAAGAGAGTTCTTCTTGCACAGATAAATTCAGTTGAGCACGAACCTACGCCCTCGCTCTGAAAGTCCGATCGACAGGAAATATTTCAGCTTCGAGGCTGAAAAACCTGGCTACTGGAGTCTACTGGAGTCTTCAAATATAAAAGTTTATCCAATGAGTTTTTCCTTGCCAAAACCTCACGTAGACGTTCGCTTCTCTCTCTGAATTCAGCCAGGTCTGCCTTCGTTATCTCTTCGTCAATTGCTTTTAAAAGGCTCCTTTTTTCCTCCATCTGCTTTCTCTCTGTTTTCCTGTCATTAAAGCCTTTTAAAAGCAATTGACGAAGAGATAACGAAGGCAGCTGATGACCATCTTACAGACCTGGCCGAATTCAGAGAAAGAAGCGAACGTCTACGTGAGGTTTTGGCAAGGAAAAACTCATTGGATAAACTTTTATATTTGAAGACTCCAGTAGACTCCAGTAGCCAGGTTTTTTTAGCCTCGAAGCTGAAATATTTCCTGTCGACCAGACTTTCAAAGCGAGGGCGTAGGTTCGTGCTCAAACTTAGCATCCGGACTCTCAGAGCGAGGGAGGGGAAGAAAGAGTATGACATTCGTGCTTACAAAATAGTTATGACTCCCAGAATGTCATAACTATTTTGTTCTAAGGAAGTTACCCGCGCATTAAACGGTTTGGTCACGCATTAACTAACTCTTACCAGAAAAAATTGTTTGTAATAAAGGAGCTTTAGAAAGAAGTTGGAGGAAACTTTTTACTTTGTGCTGCGGATGACATTTCCTCCAGAAGTTTTTGTACACAGACTCCAGTAGCCAGGTTTTCCAGCCTCGAAGCTGAAAAATTTTCTTTCGACCGGGAAGAAAGAGAGTTCTTCTGGCACAGATGAAATCCAACGTAAAATGGAGCTAGGATGGAGGGAAAGGGCATTTTCGTCCGTATGCTAATTTTTAAAAAAAAGCGAACTACTTTAAATGGCCGTCACGTTCAGAACGTAACATCAAAGTAGAGCCATACCGCCCGGTAGGTAATCCACGTAGGAGCCACGTGGATCAATCAGAAGAGGCGGTGCAGCCCACGTTAGCCTTGCTGCACCGGAGGCGGTGTACAAAGTCTTTTCCCAAGGTCTATACCAACTTGGCCACCATAGCCTAAAAAGGGATCCAATTGGTGCCTTGTCCTTCTTACTTTACCACATATAAACCACTTAACCAACTCCTAATTTTTCGATATGGACTATTGAGAGGGTTATCACAACTACTTTCACCAAATTAAATCCCTATAATCTTACATTTGAGGTGCATCTCTCTCTCTCTCTCTCTCAATTTGTTTTTTTGAGAATCATGATCATCTTTCGCCGTCTCCAATCTATGTAGGACGGCATCATCAATGATGGCCAACTGGCCGGGGCATTTTTTGATGTTTCATATTACATCCATTGCCATCTTTATACATTCGTTTCTTCTTGATTGAGGCTAGGGCCCATCGTACGTACGAACCAAAAGACAAGCACCATAAAGCAACCTTAATGATTTTAATGTTTTTGTAATCGGCAAAATTGATCTTATAATTCTAACCTTGATCTTTCTGAAGAAAATAATTTTTATTCCATTTGATTTTTTTTAAAGAAAATAATTTTCGTTTCATTTGAGATGTTGTCGACGATCTTGAGTATATTCCATGATTTTGTTCGCCAGCCACTACCTTTTCTGATTTCTTAGGCCTTCCTTTGGGTCCCATACCCACATTATATTCCTCTGGTCTAAAAGTGACGTACAAATATGTCCATAAAATATGGACCACAAATGCGTCCATTGATGGAGTGCCCTAGAAAGAAAGCCCAAGATATAATAAGAAGGCTCCAAGAAAGAGTTGGCATTGCAAAAGTTAAAAGGAAAAGTTTTGTGCACCTCGCATTTGAAGACCTCCCATATTTTACCCTAAAAGAAAGTTTTTTTTTTTTTTTTTTTTTTTTGAAGATTCCTTCAGTATGAAATTTAAATGCCCTCGCTTTATCATTTGATGACCTCCCATATTTTACCCTAAAGAAAGATTTTTTAAAAAAAAATTGAAGATTCCTTAGCATGAAATTTAAATGCCCCTCACTTCATCATTTGATGACTTCCCATATTTTACCTTGAAAAAAAGATTTTTTTTAAATTTGAAGATTCCTTCAGCATGAAATTTAAATGCCCTCGATCGTAACAAATAAGGAATGGAATATAAATATACCATTTGGAAGGGAAACTTTTTTTTTGTGCTTTGATTAGGGGTGATTATGGGTGAGTTAAGAAGCAAGGCAACTCAAGAATCCCAATATAAACCCGACATGATAGAATAGATACGTTTTGGGACTCAAAATTTATAGTTAACCCCAATTGAGTTAATTCTCCATTCCAATGTTCAATATGTTGGTCCTGATCTGAGAACTATTTAATTTTTTTTTGAAAAAAATCCAATTTAATTGGTTCATTTCTTAATTCTAATATGAGAACAAATTACCCTCTTTTTATTTAAAAAAATGCTTCTAAAGATTGAACCTAAAATATCACATATATTTCATGAGTTGTATTATTTATAAAAAAACTTAAATATTAAATTAGTCAACAAATATTATTGAATCTAGCTAAAATAAAAAAGCATTAAATATCAAATATATGTCAAATAAAAAAGAAATGAATTGATTCTCCCCTGAAATTGGCTCAAAAACTAAATCATCTAATCAAATCAATTTTGGTTAATGACAAGATAAGATTAGTTATATATACAAGATAGGATCTAAAAAAAGGGAAAAAATAAAAATAAATCAAAAATCATATTAAAAAAATGATAATATAAAAATTAAAATTTTTACATCTTATAAAAAAACTCAAAGTAGAGCTTAAAAAAAAAACATTCAATTGCCGATCCCAATCAATTTGAAATTAAAGCTTTTTTATTGTTGTTAGAAAATAAAGATCGGTTTGATTTGAATCTAAAATATTAAAACTGATTTTGATTGCATGTTGTAGCTCAAAGCCTGTAGTAACCCGGTTTAGATGAACCAGGTTCTAACCCTGTTGGTTTTTCCTGGCTGACGCTTCGCTCCAGGTGGAGCGTTTAGTCTTCGGAAACTCTCGAACCGAGGCATCGCACAGGTGGTTAAAATATGAAGGAGGAGGACTTCTTCCTTCATCCTGGCGCGCATCATTCTCAGGTATGTCCCCCTGCCACAGAGAGAAAAAGAGCCAGAGAGAGAGAGAGCCTGAGAGAGAGAAAGAGCCTAGGAAGAGAGAGAGAGTGCAGGATCGGCACAGTGAACCGTGCCAATCCTTGGTTCGGGCCCGGCGGCGTGCCCGTCGCCTGGGTGGGCCTAAGTTTGGCCGGTGACCTCCACCGGCGCCGGATGTGCGTCCGGTGGAGGTCCGGCCTTGGTGGCCGGCCGTGCCGCCGGCACCGAGCGCACAGTGCGGACAAGAAAGAAAGAAAGAGAGGGAGAGAGAGAAAATTAAGGAGAGAGAGAGAGAGGAAGCCGCGCGGTCCGGCCAACCGACTCCAATTTTGGCTGAAATTGACCGGCATAGTGAATTTTACGCGGGAGCAAGAAGAGAGAAAGAGAGAGAGGGAGAGAAATTGAGAGAGAAAGAATGGGACCGCGGCCGGCTCCGGCCCGGCCTCCGGTGGCCGGGCCGGACGGGATTAGCCCGGCGGCGGCCCTGGCAGCCGGCCGGATGGTGTCCCCTGTTTTGGGAAACAGGGAGCAGGGGATGGAGGCTTGGCCATGGGCCGGCTGGGCCGGCCTGGTCTGGGCCTATTGGGCCGTGCTGCGAGCAGTTTTGGGGCTGGTTTTTGGGCCCCGTAACGGGCCGAGATTAGCAAAAAATTATATAGCTAGAATTTGGGTTATTTCTAGTTTCTTGGGTTATTTTTACTTCCCCAATTGGATGTGTATAGTGGGAGATATTCGAGCCCAAAGTTGGGCTGTGAACTAGTCTGGGTAGGGTCTTAAGGGTCATTTTATTAATTAGATTTTAGTGAATTAATTATGTATATTGATCCTATAGGTGCCCAGACATCTGATTAGTTGGTGCATCATTTGGATTTTACGTAGGAGGTAAGTAAGACTATTATGCAAATTTAATAATTATTTAATTAATAAATTGAGTATATAGTTTGCATGCATTTTTATAAATAAGAAGAAAATAGAAATTATCTGAATTGTCTATGTAGCATGGCACTGTAGATTACAAATGAACAATTATATGATTATAGTGATTGGTAATATTGTAAGAAATGATTTATTGATGTATATGCCAGAAATGTGATTGCATGTACGATATGTTTATATTGAGGTGACTATATGCATTTCCTAGTACTGTGCAAACCCCTGTGAGGTAATGTGAGATACAGATGCTTGATGTAATTGTGATGAAAATGTTAAATAGATTTATATGGGTCACCGCGGTTCTCCTTTACTATGGCCCCACACATTGTAGCTGTGTTCTGTTATGATATGGCCACACACACTGGAGATGTATTCTATTATGATATGGCCCCACACATTGTAGACGTGTTCTGTTATGATATGGCCACACACACCGTAGAGTGTGTTCTGTTATGGTATGGCCCCACATGTCTTACAATGTGTTCTGTTGATTTTCATATGGCCACATACATCGTAGAGTGTGTTCTGTTATGGTATGGCCCCACACATCGTACAATGTGTTCTGTTGATTTTATATGGCCACACATCTGGAGGATGTGCTCTGATTGAGGTATTGCAGGGCCATGGGACACATAGGAAATCTATAATTACATAAACAGTGAGTTTGCTAGAATGCATATCCTGATGCTTATCAAATGTTCAATTTATGTTAAGTTGACAAAATGCATATAGCATGTTAAATATAATTCAAGTATGATATGATTGTATAATAGGCTTACTTATTGAGTGTAAACTCATTAAACCTTCACAATATTTTTCAGAGCCTCAGGGTTGATGATGGATATTCGGAGTTGATGGAGCTTCTAATAAATAAAATAAGAACCATTGCATTGGTGTAATCCTATTATGTTTGTGTGTAGGGCTTGTTGTAGCCCAACTTTATTAGCATGACTTGGGTGTAGGGTTTGAAACCCAAAACTTATAACTATCATTTGTATTATGGTTGGTTTTCATATTTTTGCCCTATTTGAATCGTATATCAAGATTTTTAAGATGCATTGCATGCCCGGCACACGGCGGGTTGTCATCCTAGCCCAATATTTGGGTCTGGGGCGTGACAGCTTTAGTGGTATCAGAGCCTAGGTTATTGACCTTAGGATCACATACATGATGACACCCTAGGCAAACAAATAGGTTGACATTGAGACAATTATCACTTTATATGAATTTCAAACCTTATGTTTTGGGAGCCTGATATGAAATGTTTGATCATGATTTTTATAATAACTAATTTATCAGGAGATAGTAATGGCTCGCACTAGGAGCCAACAAAATGATGAGGGCTCCCAGGTTGGAAATGTTGGTCAACCAGGAGGTCAGGATGCTACTGGAGGTGCTGCCCCTGTCAACCCTGTTGGGACTGATCATCAGCGACTCCAGACCGAGATGCTTCAGGTTCTATCGGGTATGGCACAGTCGATGCAGGACATGCAACAACAAATTCATCAGGCTTTATCCTCTCAGTCTGCCATTCCTGCTCCGCAGACTCAGCCTACTCCCACTGTTCCACAGAGTCAGCCTACCCCTATTGTCCAGCAGACGCAGCCTGCTTCCACTATGCCACAGACTCTATTTGTCCCTCCTGCTCCACAAATTCAGTCCACTGTACCTACTACTCATTTCACACCATTGACCCAGCCTACTCCACCTCAACCCTGAGTAGGGATTGGCCGTAGCTTTGCAGATTTCAAGAAGTTTGCCCCTGCTCCTTTCTCTGGTTCTAGCAACCCTATTGATGCTGAGAGATGGGTGCGAGATATGGAGAAGGCTTTTATGGCCCATGGTAGCCAGGAGTTGGAGCGGATCAGATTTGCTACTTATCTTCTCCAGGGGGAGGCTTATGACTGGTGGCTAGTAGAGGAGCAGTGTCGGGGTGGTCAGGTTATGTCTTGGGGAGAGTTTAAGGAGGTATTCTTTGACAAGTACTTTCCCAGGAGTGTACAAAGGAGGATGGAATCAGAATTTCTTAAGTTGGAGCAAAGGAATCTTTCTGTGGCCCAATATGAAGCTGAGTTCACAGATTGGCCCGCTTTGCTCAAGTATTGTGACTAATGAAATGGCCAAGATCACCAGATTTATAGAGGGGCTGCGACCCAGACTGATGCAGGCAGTCAATGCATTTGAGCTTCATTCCTATAGTGCTGTGGTGAATAAGGCTTTGGTAATTGAGAGAGATATGAATACAGTTCAGAGGGATTGGGAGGAGCAGAGGAAGAAAAAGGGGCCTATTGCGAGCCAACCCCCAACCCAGGTCAGGAAGAGAGGTGCGCAGCAGGCCCCAGCAGGACAGAGGAATAGAGAGACACGTTGCCTTCGCTGTGGGAGTTTTCACCCAGGAAGGCCTTGCCATGGTGTGTCGGGTGCCTGCTACCTCTGCGGGAGGACTGATCACAAAATGGCTACCTGTCCCCTTCAGAAGACTCAGCAGCCCTCTTCTAGTCAAGGGTTGATTCAGCAGCAGCAGCAGCCACAGAGGACCCAGGGTAGAGTCTTCAACCTCACTCAGCAGGATGCTGCCGCTTCTAATTCTGTGGTGACAGGTAAACCATTTAAATACATACCTAGTATAATACCCTTTTCTAGCGCAATGTATTGGTAATTACTAGAACATTAGATTAAATGTTAAATCTTTGATGTTAAAACAAAATTTACTTATATCCAGGAATGATTAAAGTTGGCACTGCGTATGCTCAAACACTTATTGACCCGGGTGCCACGCATTCATTTATATCTGACACCTATCTTAGCAAGAATACATCATTGACACCTGAATCTCTAGACCATGAGTTGCTCATTGCCTTTCCAAATGGTGATATTATGAAAGTTGGCACAGTATGCAAATCCTGCTTGATTATCATTGAGGATATGAGATTATATGCTGATCTTTTTGTCCTTCCATTGAAATTCTTTGATGTTATCCTTGGCATGGATTGGTTAGCCTCCTATCATGCTTCAGTAGACTGTTTCAGGAAGATTAATTTCAAAATTCCAAATCAGTCTGAATTCAGTTTTACTGGGGGTCAGTCACATCTAGCCTCTGTGTTCATTTCAGCGCTACAGGCTGGAAAGTATTTATTGAGTGGTGGTCAAGGATTCCTTGCTGTTGTTAAGGATCTTCAAAAGGAGGAGACCAAGTTGGAGGATATTCCTGTAGCTCGAGAATTTCCTGATGTTTTCCCTAATGAATTGACTGATTTGCCCCCAGATCGGGAGGTTGAATTCTCCATTGACTTAATTCCTGGAACTGGGCCTATATCCAAGGCTCCTTACCGCATGGCCCCGGCTGAGTTAAAAAAATTGAAAGATCAGTTGCAGGAGCTCCTAGATCGGGATTTATCAGACCCAGTGTTTCCCCTTGGGGTGCTCCAGTTCTATTTGTTAAGAAGAAGGATGGCAGTCTCCGGCTATGCATTGATTACCGGGAAATTAATAAGGTAACAGTGCGGAACAGATACCCTTTGCCGAGGATTGATGACTTGTTTGATCAACTCCAAGGAGCCCGAGTATTCTCGAAGATTGATCTCAGGTCAGGTTACCATCAGCTTAAAGTCAAGGAGGGAGATGTGCCTAAAACAGCATTCAGAACCAGATATGGCCATTACGAATTTTTAGTGATGCCATTTGGATTGACTAATGCCCCGGCAGCATTCATGGACTTGATGAATAGAATCTTTAAGCCATATTTGGATCAGTTTGTGGTGGTCTTCATTGATGATATTTTGATCTATTCTAAGAGTCACAGGGAGCATGAGGATCACTTGAGGATGGTGCTGCAGATTCTTAGGGAGAAGAGGCTCTATGCCAAGTTGCAGAAGTGTGATTTTTGGTTGGACCAAGTATCTTTCTTGGGTCATATAATCTCTATTGACGGCATTTCTGTGGACCCGAAAAAGATTGATGCTATTATTAGCTGGTGCAGACCTTCCAATGTGGCGAAAGTCAGAAGTTTCTTGGGACTTGCTGGGTATTACCGTAAATTTATGGAAGACTTCTCTAGCATTGCTCTACCTCTAACTCGCTTAACCCAGAAGCGAGTAAAGTTTGATTGGACAGAGGAGTGCGAGAAAAGTTTCCAGGAGTTAAAGCAGCGATTAGTGTCAGCTCCCATCCTTGTTCTTCCGTCAGGATCTGAGGGTTTTACACTTTATACTGATGCCTCTCGAAGGGATTGGGATGCGTTCTGATGCAGAGTGGAAAGGTGATAGCTTATGCCTCCAGACAACTGAAGCCTTATGAGCAGAATTATCCTACTCATGATCTGGAATTAGCTGCGGTGGTTTTTGCTTTAAAGATTTGGCGGCATTATCTCTATGGGGTGTGTGATGTGTATACAGACCATAAGAGTCTAAAATATATCTTCACACAGAAGGAGCTCAATTTGAGGCAGAGGAGGTGGTTGGAGCTTCTGAAGGACTATGATCTGAATCTGCATTATCATCCTGGGAAGGCTAATGTTGTGGCTGATGCCTTGAGTAGGAAGACCTCTTCTGAGTTAGCTGCTATGCTTACCTCCCAGCCTCACATTCTGAAGGACCTCGAGAGGTGGGAGATTGGACTGAGAGTACAGCAGTCTGATGGACTTGTTGCTGCACTTATTCTTCAGCCGACTCTTGTTGACAAAATTAAGTCCTCCCAGATGGAAGATCCAGATCTTCAAAGAATTAAGGTTGTGTTCAGTCAGGAGTTCAGAGTGGATTTTATGTAATGGATGATGGATCCCTGAGATTTGAAGGCAGACTTTGTGTACCTAGCAATGAGGAGTTGAAAGCCGAGATTTTGAGGGAGGCTCACTACTCTCCCTATACTGTTCATCCAGGTGGTACTAAAATGTATAGAGACTTAAAGGAGAATTTTTGGGGAAAGGTATGAAGAGGGAGATTGCTCAGTTTGTGGCCAAGTGCTTGGTATGTCAGCGAGTGAAGGCCGAACACCAAAGGCCTGCGGGACCCCTTCAGTCTCTGATGATTCCTCAGTGGAAATGGGAAAAGATTACTATGGATTTTGTGACTGGTTTGCCCAAAACTCCCAGGAGTAATGATGCAGTTTGGGTTATTGTGGACAGACTGACAAAATCAGCCCACTTTCTACCTTTCAGAGTTGGAGTCTCGAGTGATAGATTGGCTAGCATGTATATTGAGCAGATCGTGAGACTTCATGGTGTTCCTGTCTCTATTGTATCTGACCGGGATACCAGATTTGTATCACAGTTTTGGAAGAGCCTTCATAAGGCCTTGGGAACCAAATTAAACTTTAGCACAGCTTATCATCCCCAGTCTGATGGACAGTCAGAGAGGACCATACAGATTCTGGAGGACATGTTGCGAGCCTGTGTGATGGACTTGGGTGGGGCTTGGGATAATCACTTACCTTTGGTGAATTTGCATATAATAATAGTTACCAAGCCAGTATCCACATGGCTCCATTTGAGGCCTTGTATGGTAGGAGGTGCAGATCTCCTTTATGTTGGGATGATGTGGGGAAAAGAAAATTGCTAGGCCCTGAGCTGATCCAGCAGACAGTAGATAAGGTGCATTTGATCAGGGAGCGTCTTCGTACAGCTCAGAGCAGGCAGAAAAGTTATGCTGATGTCAGAAGAAGGGAGTTAGAATTTCAGGTTGGGGATCATGTATTCTTAAGGGTATCACCAACCAAGGATGTGATGAGATTTGGGATTAGAGGAAAGCTTAGTCCACGCTATATTGGACCTTTTGAGATCTTGAGCAGAGTTGGGGAGGTTGCATACAGCTTAGCACTGCCTCCGATTTTATCTGGTGTTCACAATGTATTCCATGTATCTATGTTGAGGAAGTATGTTTCAGACCCCAGTCATGTTATAGCTTATGAGCCTATTCAGTTGAGGAAGGATTTATCATATGAGGAACATCCTATGCGTATCGTGGACCGCAAAGATCAGGTACTGAGGCGGCGTACCATTCCCTATGTCAAGATACAATGGAGTAATCATTCTGAGAGGGAGGCTACTTGGGAACTGGAGGAAGAGATGAAAACAAAGTATCCACAATTATTTGAAGGTAATTTATCTATCTTAGATTGTTGACTTTTGAGATTATAGTATACCAATTTCGAGGCAAATTTTTATAAGGAGGGGAGGATGTAGTAACCCGGTTTAGATGAACCAGTTTGGTTCAGATGAACCAGGTTCTAGCCTGTTGGTTTTCCCTGGCTGACGCTTCGCTCCAGGTGAAGCGTTTAGTCTTCGGGAACTCCCGAACCGAGGCATCGCACAGGTGATTAAAATGTGAAGGAGGAGGACTCCTTCCTTCATCCTGGCGTGCATCATTCTCAGGTATGTCCCCTGCCACAGAGAGAAAAGAGAGAGAGAGAGCCTGAGAGAGAGAAAGAGCCTGGGAGAGAGAGAGAGAGAGTGCAGGATCGGCACAATGAACCGTGCCGATCCTTGGTTCGGGCCCGGCGTGCCCTCGCCTGGCGGGCCTGAGTGTTGGCCGGTGACCTCCACCGGCGCCGGACGTGCGTCCGGTGGAGGTCCGGCCGGCCTTGGTGGCCGGCCGTGCCGCCGGCACCGAGCGCACAGTGCGGACAAGAAAGAAAGAAAGAGAGGGAGAGAGAGAAAATTAAGGAGAGAGAGAGGGGAGGCCGGTCTTGGCGGCAGCCGGCTCTGGTCCGGCCAACGGCGGCCGGACCGACTCCAATTTTGGCCGGAATTGGCGCCGGCACAGTGAATTTCACGCGAGAGCAAGAAGAGAGAAAGAGAGAGGGAGAGAAATTGAGAGAGAAAGAATGGGAAGGAGGCCGGCCGCGGTGGCGGCCGGCTCCGGCCCGGCCTCCGGTGGCCGGGCCGGACGGGATTAGGCCGGCGGCGGCCCTGGCCCGGCCGGATGGTGTCCCCTGTTTCGGGCGAAACAGGGGAGCAGGGGATGGAGGCTTGGCCATGGGCCGGCTGGGCCGGCCTGGTCTGGGCCTATTGGGCCATGCTGCGAGCAGTTTTGGGGCTGGTTTTTGGGCCCCGTAATGGGCCAGATTAGCAAGAAAATTATATGGCTAGAATCTGGGTTAATTCTAGTTTCTTGGGGTATTTTTACTTCCCCAATTGGTGTGTATAGTGGGAGATATTCGAGCCCAAAGTTGGGCCCATGAACTAGTCTGGGTAGGGTCTTAAGGGTCATTTTATTAATTAGATTTCAGTGAATTAATTATGTACATTGATCCTGTAGGTGCCCAGACATCTGATTAGTTGGTGCATCATTTGGATTTTGCGTAGGAGGTAAGTAAGACTATTATGCAAATTTAATAATTATTTAATTAATAAATTGAGTTTATACAGTTTGCATGCATTTTTATAAATAAGAAGAAAATAGAAATTATCTGAATTGTCTATGTAGCATGGCACTGTGGATTACAAATGAACAATTATATGATTATAGTGATTGGTAATATTGTAAGAAATGATTTATTGATGTATGTGCCAGAAATGTGATTGCCTGTACGATATGTTTATATTGAGGTGACTATATGCATTTCCTAGTACTGTGCAAACCCTGTGAGGTAATGTGAGATACAGATGCTTGATGTAATTGTAATGAAAATGTTAAATAGATTTATATGGGTCGCCGCGGTTCTCCTTTACTATGGCCCCACACATTGTAGCTGTGTTCTGTTATGATATGGCCATACACACTGGAGATGTATTCTGTTATGATATGGCCCCACACATTGTAGACGTGTTCTGTTATGATATGGCCCCACACACAGTAGAGTGTGTTCTGTTATGGTATGGCCCCACATGTCTTACAATGTGTTCTGTTGATTTTCATATGGCCACATACATCGTATAGTGTATTCTGTTATGGTATGGCCCCACACATCGTACAATGTGTTCTGTTGATTTTATATGGCCACGCATCTGGAGGATGTGCTCTGATTGAGGTATTGCAGGGCCGTGGGACACATAGGAAATCTATAATTACATAAACAGTGAGTTTGCTAGAATGCATATCCTGATGCTTATCGAATGTTCAATTTATGTTAAGTTGACAAAATGCATATAGCATGTTAAATATAATTCAAGTATGATATGATTGTATAATAGGCTTACTTATTGAGTGTAAACTCATTAAACCTTCACAATGTTTTTCAGAGCCTCAGGGTTGATGATGGATATTCGGAGTTGATGGAGCTTCTAATAAATAAAATAAGAACCATTGCATTGGTGTAATCCTATTATGTTTGTGTGTAGGGCTTGTTGTAGCCCAACTTTATTAGCATGACTTGGGTGTAGGGTTTGAAACCCAAAACTTATAACTATCATTTGTATTATGGTTGGTTTTCATATTTTTGCCCCATTTGAATCGTATATCAAGATTTTTAAGACGGCACGCGGCGGGTTGTCACTCTAGCCCAATATTTGAGTCTGGGGCGTGACAAAGCCGACTAAAGCTTCCCATGCTCACCTCTAACTCAAACAACCCTGATTCTTGAAAAGGTCCAATTTGCCTAGCCCACTGCAAGAAGATAGAAACCGAAGTTTGATGGTCTGCTTTCCCTTAATCCCCATCTCTCTCTCTCTCTCTCTCTCTCTCTCTCTCTCTCTCTCTCTCTCCTTTATGTTTTCACTTCATATAAGGTTCATCCGCCTTTGAAAAAAAGGTTTATAGTCTTATAGGCAAGTTTTGGTTGTTGTAGGCCAACCTAATCGGTCACCGAGTAATGAATGTGTCACAATATGCCCTTGTGACTCTTAAAATAAGCCCAAAACAACTCCACATAAGATCTTATTTGACACCCCCAATATATATATATATCTTGATTCGAAGTATCACGGGAACTTTTGCACTCCATTGCAGTGGGGTTCTCCTTACCCTGCTCAATCGACGATCTGCATCTTGTCCAATGGTTAAATAAGCGCACGAGTGCAGGCAACATCTTGTCCAATGGTTACACGAATTTCATGCAAACAAACCATATGCTCATTTGCTTTCCTAACGTGATTACATTTGGCAGGACGATAAAGCGTCGGTTTCCCAGCGGTTTTATCCTTCCCATCATCATCATCATCCACCAGTGCTGACAAGGGCCAGCCACAAAATAAATGGGTCTTCTTCCAATGGGACTACGTGCAAGACGAAACCGGGTACTCAAAGACATAGGTTAGAGGCCTTCTCCAAAGGGACTCAGCACATGGGACAAATATATGGGTCGACGTCAACATCGACCCTAAGACGACCAGAGTCTTCTTTCGAGGAATCTCTCCAACCCATTTCCAGTAAGTTATGCATGACCATTTAATTAAAAGCAATGATATTTTGCCAAAGGAAAAAAAAGACCATGTTATGATAACGAAGCTTGGGAGGAAAGACATGAGAACAATAGCACAAATCGAAACCCTCCTACAATGGATTCTCTAATCGCAGAAGATTAGGGTTTTTAGGATCTCCCCCATTCAACATTAAATTTCTAAAAGATATCACATTATTCCCTTCAGGATTTTAACAATTTTCAATATTCTTCACTCTCATCTCTCTCTCTCTCTCTGCTTCTATTATACACATTCATAAAAACTGCTTGAAATCTGTAAAAAAAAAAAAACTGATGTAACATTTAGATATTTATAGATTAAATTACTCATAGTAATACTCAATTTTCTTACTTCTGCATTCTGTGAATATGGAAACCAGAAGATCAGATTGGGGTCAGCCAAATGCAAAGCATTGTTCTAACCAGATCCAGGAGGTTCACTTCCAGAACAAGGCGTGGTTGAGAGTGTCCTGAGAAACATATCAAAACCAGTTTATCTGCTGAACGTAACCTTGCTCTCACAGCTGAGGAAAGATGCCCACCCATCTAAATATGGTCTAAATCATCGAGCCATGGACTGCAGCCACTGGTGCCTTCCCGGCCTTCCAGATACATGGAATGAGATTCTATACGCAGTACTCCTTCAAAAGAAGTGAAATGAAACATGATTTATGGAAGAAAACATTAAAGGAATGATTCTCATTGCCTATTCATGATTGTAGATATTCTTTTCAGTGCAATTTGCCAGTTTATTTATTTGCTAAGAATGGCCAGTGGATGCAAAAGGCATTCCTCGATCCTAACTGATGCCTCTATAAGAAAATTAACTTTTTTTCTTATGATTTTCCTATGATTTTTATGAAAATAGTAGGAAAAGAGTTTTCCTTACGATATTTATAAAAATTATAGGGAAAGGCTCTGGACCTTTCCCTACGATTTTTTGAAAATAATAGGGAAAAACTTTTTTTTATCAACAAATTTTTAGAAGCAAAATTACCCGCCAATAATTTTTTGAAAAAGTCTTTCCCTACGATTTTCATGAAAATCGTAGGGAAAGGATATAGACCTAAACATTTTCCTACGATTTTTTGAAAATCATAGGAAAAGACTTTTCTTGATCAATAAATTTTTGGAGGCAAAATCACCCGCCAATATTTTTTTGAAAAAATCTTTCCGAAAATCGTAGGGAAAAGATTTTTCCTATGATTTTTGTGAAAATCGTAGGGAAGAGGCTCTAAAGCCTTTCATGTAATAATTTTTTCATTCTAAACTTCTCCCTATGATTTTTATGAAAATCGTAGGGAAAGGCTGTAGACCTTATCTACATAAAAATCGTAGGGAAAGGCTGTAGACCTTTATCTACGATCTTCATGAAAATCGTAGGGAAAACCCTTTCTCTATGATTTTTGTAAAAATCGTAGGGAAAGACTATTAACCTTTACCTACGATAAGCTAAAATTTGTAGGCAAAGATTTCCTTTGCCTACTATATTTATAAAAATTGTAGGAAAAGGTCCAAACGAAAAGCTCCCTAAACCTTACCCCTCGGGAAAAGTCTTTGTACACCGGATTCCGATGCACAAAGCCCGCCTCCCTTTGCACGCCTTTGTAAACATTCCCTCATTCCGCCTCCCTTCGTCCGTGAGCTCCCAATCCGGAGCTTACTTGATCATTCCCCAGTGAAGGACTTAGGCCAGGGCCTTGTTGAAGCCACAATGCCCGAAAGCCCCCAATTGGTCTCCCAAGATCCTTCCTCTCTTCCCCCTCCTTCCTCCACTCTTCCTTTTGCCGCCATTGCTGAAAACCCTAACCCCAATTCACCTCTGAATACTAATTCTAACCCCAACTTCAATCCAAACCCTACCATCATGACACCGTTGCCTCAGTCGATTCCGGCCTTTGCCCCTTTGTTCCATCCCTTGGGTGCCCCTTCCATCCCCCAGTACTCCATCCCAAATCCCGGCTTCCAAGGCCCGATGGCGCAAACCCCGGCATCCAGTCTATTGGGGTTTTGGATTTGGTTTTGATCATGATGCTATTAAAATCGATCTGGATGGATCTAGTTAGACTATATTCTATATGCAATTATTTTTTTCCTTACAGTGATGTTGCCCACTGATGTGGCTGATCGGCCTCGGACTCCATGTCCCTCAGCCTCGGACCCCAGGTCCCCTCGGCCTCGAACTGCCTGATACTGCCATATGACCCACTAACCACCTACAGCTGCCACGTGACCCACTAACCATCTGTAATTACAGCTGCTACGTGACCCAATAACCATCTGTAATTACGCGTAGCCACTACCCGTTACGACGCATGCCTAACACGACTTGGCCTACCTGCCACCTGTGGCACCGCACCTGACAGAAGGCTGATAGGGTGGGACACCTCTGATGCACTTAGTGTTTGTTACGACCTGTCTTTATCAGCCTTGCTACCTGTCCACTACCAGACAATAACATCTCAGAATCAACCACTGTCCAAAAGCGGGTAAGAGGGATCTTCGAACAGGTATAAGAACCTTTGCTCACAACGAGGGAAAGGATCTGAACTCAAGCTCTCTAGCTATTTTTCATTAGCTCTTTCTTCACTGTTCCCGAGTTGATTACTTAAGTGTCGGAGGGTCCTCACCGGTGCAACCGGTCCCCAGGGACTTTCTTGCAGGAACTCCGTTAGGAGGAGGCTCTCCATTTCTCGACGTTCGAGGAACCCGACTTGACGGCAACAGATTGGCGCGCCAGGAAGGCCCTCTCCAGCTGCCAGAAGGAGTTAATGCTGCGCGATGGCAAGCGGGAGTACCAAGCACGGGCAGCCTTCCGAAGGATAGCGGAGAAGGCGATGCAGAGAAGGGAGTCGATCGCCCCCTAAACTTGCATGAGGACCTTGTAACTCTTCAGATGGTCTAGGGGATCGGTGGTGTCATCGTATGGGTCCAGTTAAGGAAGGTGGAATCGGATCGAGATCGGTTCCTCCATGATGCGGCGGGATAGTGGAGGACGATTGTCATATTCCACCATCGACGAGTTGGTGATCTTGCGGCTGAGCTCCTCCAACCACTAGCTATACTCATTTAGTCGTCGCTCAACCCGGTGAGTGATTCGGCCGTTGAAGGACCCTTCCCTAGAAGATCCCGAGCATAGGGAGGGATGGCGCCGATGTGGGCGTGTGCACTCCGTATCCTTCCCATGCCGCCGCTTAGGAGAAGCGCTGGCGTGGCGAGAAGATCGGGGCCTCTTGGAGGCCTCCCAGCGGTGATGCCTGGGCAAAGCATGGCAACGGCAATTTGGAGTGGTTGTCATTTCTTTAAAAAATAAAAATATATATTTATTTTTATTTTTAAAATTTGTAATAAAAAATAATGTTGATCACCATCATTATTTTTATTTTTTATAATTTTGATAACAAAAATATTTGATAACTATTGTTATTTTATTTTTATTTCTTTTATACAATAAGAAATGCTTTTAAGAAGCTTTTTTAAAAAAAAATTTGATTTTGGAGGCAAAATCACATGTAAATATTTTCCTAAAAAGCCTTTCCCTACATTTTCGTTAAATCATAGGGAAAGGCTTAAATTCTTTTAAATTATTTTTTGGAGGCAAAAAGCATTCGCCAAAAATTTTTCATGATAAATTTTTGATTTTGGAGGCAAAATCACATGAAAAAAGAAAATTCATAAAAAATTAAATTTTCATAAAAAAATTTTCATGTAACAAACGCGTAGAAAAAGGCTAAGAAAATCACCACTCCCCCCCCCTCCCCGACCATGCGATAGTTTTTCGTTCTGTTCTGCCCTATTTCGCTTTCCCCCATTCAGCCATATTTCCTCTTCCCAGCCCCAGTCCCCAGCTATCGGCTAGCGGAGGTGAGCTGGGACACTACCGGCGACGCCCCGAGTCCCCGCTGCGCCCACACCTGACGGCCATGCCCGCCACCGGCTCTGAGGGCGCAGCCTGTCCTCGCCCCATCATTCCCACTCGTGGTCGATCTGATCTTAATGAGGCATTGGAGGTGGCGGAGGAGCGCTCGACTACGCGGTAGGTCCAGCGTAGGGGGACACCGTGGAAGGAGTCGACGGCGGTGTAGGAAGAGGGGAGCAAGGCGACGGGGTGGGGGGCATGGCGGGCCTTGCAGAGGTGGACGACTAGGGCGACGGCCAGGCACCGAGAGCCCAGGAAGGACTGCACCGCGTCGTAGAGCTCGTTCGGCAATGACCATCGTACTTGTCGATGATGATGGTGGCCGTGGGGTGGATCGCCGCCACCAGCCGGTCGAAGAGGGAGCGCAAGAACATGTTGCATTCTTCCCACACTTCCCAACTATTATAGTTTCAGATGTTGGGCCCATGGCCCACTTATTCAGCCCATTAGGGCAAAAGGGAGCGCTACTCCTTTTTTACCAGGGTTTGTTCTCTCTCTTTTATAAAAGGAGTAGCCGCCTTCCTTTTTTGGTTTTCTCTTTTTAAGGAGCAGCCGTCTGAAAAAAAAGGAGAAGCATGTAGCAGGTATTTCTTTTTTCTAGGAGCATGGATTGCTAGGGGAAGAGAAGGAAGGGCTGCTGCTTGGTGCTTAACTACGTGGGAGGACTTCCACTCCAGGAATCACGTGAAGGTGCTGCAGAAGAAAAACAAGAGAAGAAGAAGAAGAGAAGGGAAGAAAATAAGGAGGTAACGCAGGAGACCGTATTTTTCGGTGACGTAATCCTTATATCCCTATTATTCTCTTGTGATTGTTTCTCAAGTTCTGGCAAGGGACTTTGAGACTTGGATATTTATTATTTTATAGTGGATCTTCTTCTCTGGCTTGCCCGTGGTTTTTTTTCCCTTTATCTTGAAGGGATTTTCCACGTAAATCTTGGTGTTTCTGTGATTGTGTGGTTTGCGCATTTTTATTTATTATTCCGCTGCGTATTACGGTCTGCTAGTATTTGCTCGTACACGGATTCTTTCCCATCAACTGGTATCAGAGCCTGTGAATTTTTTTTGTGTGTGCGAGCATGGAGGCCGGTAATGTTTCCCGCATGATCAGTCTGAACGGAAACAATTGGATGATATGGAAACCAAGGATGGAGGACCTCTTATATTGCAAGGATCTATATGGACCTTTAGAAGGGGTCAAAGCAAAGCCCGCTACAGTGACAGACGATGCTTGGATCATGTTAGATCGGAAGGCAGTCGGTTTTATTCGGCAATGGTTGGATGATAGTGTCTTTCACCATGTTTCCACTGAGACTTCTGCAAACTCTCTTTGGAAAAAGTTAGAAAGTCTATATGAGAGAAAAACAGCTGGCAACAAGGCTTTCTTGATCAGAAAACTAGTGAATCTGAAATATAAAGAGGGTGCTTCTATTGCTGAGCATTTGAATGAAATGCAGAGTATTAATAACCAGTTATCCTCTATGAAAATGTCTCTTGATGATGAGTTGCAGGCATTGTTACTTCTCAGTTCATTGCCAGAAAGTTGGGAGACACTGGTAGTTTCCCTCAGTAATTCTGCACCAGACGGTGTTATCACCATGAGTCAAGTAACAGGCAGTTTGTTGAATGAGGAGTTAAGAAGGAAAAATTCAGCAACTTCTCAGATTGATTCACAGGCACTTGTCTCAGAGAATAGAGGACGGTCAAAGTCTAGAAATAGAGACAATTCATACAAGGGTAGAAGCAAATCAAGGTCAAGAAAAGATATTACTTGCTATAACTGTGGTGAGAAAGGGCACTACAAGAATCAGTGTAAGAAGCCTAAGAAGAGTAAGAAAAAGGGAAAAGAAGTGGAGGATACAGAGTCAAAGGAGAATATCACAGCTACTGTGCAGAGTGATGATTATTTGATTTTGTCTACTTCTGATGGTATCTTCTCATGTGAGTGTCAGAATCATGAGTGGGTGATTGACACAGGTGCTTCTTATCATGCTACACCACGGAGGGAGTTTTTTTCTACATATAAGACTGGAAATTTTGGTGTTGTCAAGATGGGAAATCAAGGCACAGCAGACATCATTGGCATGGGTGACATCCACATGAAGACCAATCTTGGCTGTAAGTTGGTGCTCAAGGATGTAAGGCATGTAGCTGACTTGAGGCTAAATTTAATCTCAGTTGGAAGACTTGATGATGAAGATTTTGATAGCAGATTTCATAAAGGGCAATGGAAGCTCAGTAAAGGTTCACTTGTTGTAGCCAGTGGGAAGAAATGTCACACTTTATACAGGTTGCAGGCTAAAGCTTATGGTGAACAGTTGAATGTTACAGAGAACGACTTCAGCATGGAGTTGTGGCATAAACGACTGGGACACATGAGTGAGAAGGGGCTGCAAGTTCTTTCCAAGGAAGAAGTTCTACCAGACTTCAAAGGTGTACATCTGAACCCATGTGTTGATTGTTTGGTTGGCAAGCAACATAGAGTTTCTTTTGCTAGTCCTGCTTTATCTAGAAAAATGCATGTTTTGGATCGTATCTATACAGATGTTTGTGGTCCTCTGAGGACAAAAACTCCTAGTGGATCAGTTAATGTTCCAGGCATCAGTGGTGCACTTTATTTTGTCACTTTTATAGATGATTTTTCTAGAAAAGTTTGGGTCTATGGTTTGAAGACTAAAGATCAGGTTATTAATGTCTTCAAAGAGTTTCATGCCAGAGTTGAAAGAGAGACAGGAAAGAAACTGAAATGTATAAGGTCAGATAATGGTGGTGAGTACACAGGGTTATTTGATAATTATTGCAGATCACATGGCATTCAACATGAGATGACAGTTCCTGGTACTCCTCAGCATAATGCAATTGCAGAGAGAATGAACCGCACCATCATGGAAAAGATCAGATGTATGCTTTCACAGTCCAAGTTACCTAAAAGATTTTGGGATGAGGCATTGAAGACAGCGGTTGATGTAATAAACTTGTCACCATGTACAGCTCTAGATGGTGATGTTGCAGAGCGTGTATGGTCAGGAAAAGATGTCTCTTATAAGCACTTGAGAGTGTTTGGTTGTCGTGCATTTGCACATGTTCCAGACATTGAGAGGTCCAAGCTGGATGGTAAGACAAAAGAATGTGCTTTGCTTGGTTACTCACATGATGAGTTTGGTTATAGACTTTGGGATCCAGAAAAGCAGAAGGTATTCAGAAGCAGAGATGTGGTATTTTTTGAAGATCAAACCCTTCAAGACTTCAAGAAGGAGGTGTCAGTCAAGTCTTCTGCAGGAGGATTAACAGACTGTGATCCAGTTACTCCTCTAGTAAATCAGGGTGATAGGGGAGATGTGCAAGAAAATAGTGCAGGAGCAGGTATTAACTCACCTGTAGGACATGTTGAGCAGGAAGGAGATCAGGAGCAACCTCCTACAGAGCCTCAGCTGAGAAGATCTATCAGACAACGTCAACCTTCCAAAAGGTATTCTACAGATGAATATATAATGCTTACTGATGCAGGTGAACCAGAATGTTACCAGGAGGCAGTTGAAAGTGAGCAGAAAAAGGAGTGGTTAGTAGGTATGCTGGAAGAAATGGATGCCTTACAGAAGAACCACACATATGATTTAGTGGAACTACCAAGAGGAAGGAAGGCTTTAAAGAACAAGTGGGTTTTCAGGTTAAAGACTCAACAGCATTGTTCTCAACCAAAGTACAAGGCCAGATTGGTTGTGAAAGGCTTTGGTCAAAAGAAAGGTATTGACTTTGAAGAGATTTTTTCTCCTGTTGTTAAAATGTCTTCAATTCGTGTTGCTCTAGGTATTGCTGCTAGTCTAGACTTGGAGGTTGAGCAGTTAGATGTGAAGACAGCTTTTCTTCATGGTGATTTGGAGGAGGAAATCTATATGGAGCAACCAGAAGGCTTCAAAGTCAAAGGTAAAGAAAATCTTGTCTGCAGATTGAAAAAAAGCTTATATGGGCTGAAGCAAGCTCCAAGGCAGTGGTACAAGAAATTTGATTCATTTATGGCTGAAAATGGATACAAAAGAATGGCTTCAGATCATTGTGTGTATATCAAATGGTTTAGTGAGGATTTTGTCATACTCCTACTTTATGTTGATGACATGCTTATTCTTGGGAAAGATATGTCTATGATTGACAGGTTGAAGAAGGAGCTGAGCAATTCATTTGAAATGAAGGATATGGGACCAGCAAAGCAAATACTGGGTATGCAGATTTCCCGTGATAGAAGAATCAAGAAAATATGGTTGTCACAGGAAAAGTACATTGAGAAGGTATTGGATAGGTTCAGTATGATCAATGCAAAGCCAGTTGGTTCTCCTCTTGCAGGTCACTTCAGGTTGTGCTCAGAGCAAAGTCCTTCAAGTGATGAGGAGAAGGAGAAAATGAAGAAGGTTCCTTACGCTTCAGCAGTCGGAAGTTTGATGTACGCGATGGTATGTACGAGGCCAGACATCGCATATGCAGTGGGTGTTGCTAGCAGATTTCTTGCAAATCCAGGGAAAGAGCATTGGGCAGCAGTGAAGTGGATCTTCAGATATCTCAGAGGAAGCTCCAAAGTTTGTTTAAGCTTTGGGGGTGGTCCAGCTGTGCTGATTGGTTACACAGATGCAGATATGGCGAGAGATATTGATACAAGGAAGTCCACATCAGGTTTCATACTTACTTTTGCAGGGGGAGCTGTGTCATGGCAATCCAGATTGCAAAGGTGTGTAGCTCTCTCTACCACAGAGGCAGAATATATTGCTGCTACCGAGGTCTGTAAGGAGATGCTGTGGATGAAAGAATTCTTACATGAATTGGGATTGAAACAGAAAAATTATGTGGTACATTGTGACAGCCAGAGCGCCATCCACTTGTGCAAGAACCCAACTTTTCATTTCAAGTCAAAGCATATAGATGTGAGATACCACTGGATTCGAAATGTGTTTGAAGAGAAGCAGTTACAGCTTCAGAAAATTCACACAGATGAAAATGGGGCAGACATGTTGACAAAGACCTTATCAAAAGAAAGGCAAGAGATATGCCGACAGCTGGTCGGCATGATTTCACACTAAGGAAGCATGAGACAGCCTCCCTTATGGGCTGAAGGGGGAGGTTGTTGGGCCCATGGCCCACTATTCAGCCCATTAGGGCAAAAGGGAGCGCTACTCCTTTTTATACCAGGGTTTGTTCTCTCTCTTTTATAAAAGGAGTAGCCGCCTTCCTTTTTTGGTTTTCTCTTTTTTAAGGAGCAGCCGTCTGAAAAAAAAAGGAGAAGCATGTAGCAGGTATTTCTTTTTTCTAGGAGCATGGATTGCTAGGGGAAGAGAAGGAAGGGCTGCTGCTTGGTGCTTAACTACGTGGGAGGACTTCCACTCCAGGAATCACGTGAAGGTGCTGCAGAAGAAAAACAAGAGAAGAAGAAGAAGAAGAGAAGGGAAGAAAATAAGGAGGTAACGCAGGAGACCGTATTTTTCGGTGACGTAATCCTTATATCCCTATTATTCTCTTGTGATTGTTTCTCAAGTTCTGGCAAGGGACTTTGAGACTTGGATATTTATTATTTTATAGTGGATCTTCTTCTCTGGCTTGCCCGTGGTTTTTTTCCCTTTATCTTGAAGGGATTTTCCACGTAAATCTTGGTGTTTCTGTGATTGTGTGGTTTGCGCATTTTTATTTATTATTCCGCTGCGTATTACGGTCTGCTAGTATTTGCTCGTACACGGATTCTTTCCCATCATCAGATGCATCCATAATCCAATGATTTTAGAAGTTTATTTCACATTTTCAGGAAAGAGATGAAACACACCGGGAGAAAGACAAAAAGCATGGGAAAAATCCTGAAGTTTCTGAGGGAACAGAGTTTGAAGGGAGGCAGTTTCTTGATGAGACTCTTAATACTATTTCAGATTCTTTTTGATAAATTATTCTGCCATTTTGGTTTGATAAGTTTATTTCAGAGCAGGAGAGCCTAGCAGTGATCTCATTCTCTCCTTTATTCTCTCTACTCTGAGCTCTAAACTATGAGCAAACTGGGGTGGTTCGAAGAACGGCGCAAAGGAAGGAAGGAAGGTAGTTGTTTCAATTGAGTTGGTGTGAGGAGCGTAGGCCGGCTACTCGTGAGATTTATGAGGAATTCTGAGGGTTTTTTTTCTTCTTCTTCTTTTGGCCGAAGTTTCTACTTCTTTTTTATGAACAATTGACTGTTGCATGTTTGTTGCTGGAGTCTAGTCTTCTAGTTGCTTGCAAGTTGCAACTCCTAGAAACTGAGAGGAAAATTTTAAGCACCATTCGGCAAAGCAGTTCGTCCACATGAGTCTCAGGTGGGCCCATATAGTGAGTGCCAAAGGGAACTACTATTGACTGATTCTCCCTCCCTCCCTCCCTCTCTCTCTCTTTAGATTTGTGGAATTCTAGATTGCTGAAAGCTGCCATTTTAATTAGTCTCATATTTATGTAATTAATCCAGCTGTCATATTGTTTTTTGTTTCGATCTTGCATTTCACTTCTTATTGTAGCATGTGATGGCTCCACTAACTAGTAAATATTTTTTTGCAGATCTTTGGTTGCTGCGTCCATGGCTGTTCTCAGAAATTATTTGTCCCTGTAAGTTATAATGTTCTTGAAGATTGCTATTTTACAAGGCATTGTAGAAATGTTTACTGGTTTTTTAATTGGTGTTTTTTACTTGACAGAGTGAAAAACTCCCCTATATGCCTGAATCGGAACAAAATCAAAAACCATGTGGCAATCGGTGCTACCTTTTGGTATGACTCTTATACCTATGCTAATTACCTCAAATTTATGTATGTAATAAAGCTCAATATGCTATGTGCACTACATATTGTTTTGATTTTTGTTGGTTTGATTGAAAGTTTTCCTTCAATGTTCTTGGAAATACTTGAGGATTAAGGCATTTTAATGGCAGTTATGAAGTACTTTAGTGAACGCATCTTTTCTTCTTTAGAAAAGGAAGATGGTGTTTATCAACAACTATGAGTGCCTAGAAAAAACCTTATGGCGTGCAACGCATCCACTCAACTGATCATGCCATTGTTGTTTCTTCATTGATTAGTACCTCCATCTTCTATGTTTAGCTTATTGTCCACATTTTTTCCCTGGTGTAAGCATGAGTGTCCAAGATGCTTGGTTGTATTCATAGTAATTTTTTTGGCTGCAGTTGTATTCATAGTGATTAACTGATGTAACCAGTAGGGATAAAGCTAGATAGATATAAGAATTTTGAATGCATTACCTCATCAGTAAATGATAAAGTAATTAATTGAGTTATGTGCTAGAATAGAAAGAAAGGCTTTAGGAAGAGAGATGGGTCTCATAAATTTGTGCAATTAATGTTTCCTAAAGCTGCACCAGAATTACATGCGATAGATGTCATTAATTTGAAAAATCAAGCTTTCATTTTTGTTAAATTCTGTGTCAACTCTCTGGGCATAGGCTTCATATTTGTGATTGACATTCTTCCCAAGATTATAAAATTCAAAACTTTTGACTTTACCATACAATTTCCATCATTTTGTGTTCTTTTTTTCTTCTTCTTCGGTTCTTTATATGCATATATTCTTCGAATCAAAAACTATGAGCACATGTTATCATGCAAGTGTCATGTGGATTACATATAAACATGTGTTTCTTTATCTATTTATCTTGCACAAACTAATATGTTGGTGGTTTATTCTGTGGAGCATAAGAGAAAATGCTATTTGTGAAAAGCATCCGTATGGCCAAGCAATTATATTTCTATCAAGGGCTTTTGGTGAAACGAAATGCTTTCATTTTTTATGGGCTTGTTTAATTTCATTTACATTCATATTATGAAGTTGTAATTACAATATTCTGAGTTGATCATGGTGTTAACACAGCCAAATCCTATGATATGAAATTGCAACACTTTATTTGGTTTCAATCAAAATTGAGCATTATTTTCTTGCCAGTTAATTTGCCTTCTGCTTATTTCTGTCCTTATCATCTCACTTTGATTCAGTTGATTTTCCATAATTACACTTGCCAACTAATGGAAGCATGCATGTGATTGAGAGTTGGATAGACTTTAATGTTTGTGATGGACTTAGGCATGAGTTCTAGACCTGCATAACATGGACCATTGAGAAGCATCATGAATACGTTCACCATTGCTTAATATAAGTAAAATGCTTCTTTTTGTCATCAAAAGTTTTTATATTGACTGGCAACCAATGTTTCGGAACTGTTGCACCTCTTATACTCGCATTGTTTAATTATACTTTTAGATATGCTAATAGGGTATTTGATCAAGTTGTACTCAATTACAAGTTGCCAAGATTTTGATTTAATAATTTATTTTCGTTGAGCATAAAAATTGACCAAATATAAACTTCTTTAATACTTATTTTTCACCCTTGCAAGAAGCAATTTTGATACCTTGAAAGAATCTTCCAAGGAAAGTGAGCAAAGTATACTTTGGCATGAGAGGTCTGCAATGATGTCTTATTGGAACATTTATGAATTGCAATGCCATTCTAGGGCAATGCTTACTCTAGTAATGTTTAAAAGAGAGCTAGAAAACTAGGGAAGTCATTTATGAATGAGACTTTTATAAAGTGTCACCTTATGTTATGTTGTCTCATTCATGTATTTGATGTTTTATGTTAGTTATGGATATTGTAATTGATATGGACTGCTGATTTTCATTTATTAGTTATTTTGATGTTTATCTTTTCTTGCCATTATGTAAAAATTTTGTATATGTAATGGATATTGTATGTAAAGAATCATATTATTCTTATTGATACAGTTTTTAATATTTAAAAAAATATGAAACAAACAAATTATATTCTATTTAAATAAAATATACAAAATATTAAAATAAATTAAAATAAAAATATAATTTAAAATAGTAAATAATTTAAAATAGAATAATATAACTTTTCTATACGATTTTTGATTTTTTTCCTATGATTTTAGGGTTTTTTGTAGGAAAGGAATCATTAAAAATTATTACTAGTCAATATTTTCCTACGATTTTCAAAAAAATCGTAGGAAAATATGTGGATAAAAAATATTTTTTTGATTTTTTCCTATGATTTTGAGGTTTTTCGTAGGGAAAAAATTATTAAAAATTTTTATTAGCCAACTTTTCCCTACGATTTTAAGAAATTTCATAAGGAAAGATGTGGATAAAAAAATTATTTTTTTAATTTTTGCCTACGATTTTGGAGTTTTTCGTAGGGAAAGAAATTATTCAAAATAATTATTAGCCAACTTTTTCCTGCGATTTTAAGAATTTTTGTAGGAAAAGATGTGAATAAATTTTTTTTTTTTGATTTTTCCCTATGATTTTGGGGTTTCTCATAGGGAAAGAAATTATTAAAAAATATTATTAGCCAACTTTTTCTATGATTTTAAGAAAAATCGTAGGGAAAGATGTGGATAAAAAGTAATATTTTTATTTTTCCCTATGATTCTTTATTTTCGTAGACAAAGGTTTTCAAAATTTAAATTTAAATTTCAAGTTCTGATCACTCTTTTCCTATGAAATATGAATTTTTCCCTATAAAAAAGTCGTAGGGAAAAGGCCTGCTCTTTGCCTACGATTTTGAAAGTCGTAGACAAAGGCTTTCCCGACGCACCTTTGCCTACGACTTTTTTCAGCTTTTGCCTATGATAAAAATCATAAGGAAAGGCTTTCTCTACGATTTTTCTATCTTTTCCTACAAAAAAAATCGTAGGCAAAGCTTGGACAGTGAGAAATATTCTCTTTTTGTGAAAAATTTTTTTTTCATTAATAGCCATAGGATGATTGGTCCATTCAGAAAAACTTGTGTAATAACAACTAGATGCCGATAATTTTCAGAGTATGTATGAAGATCATGGATGATGCCATTGATTACGCTTGAGATAGTGTGAGGGCTTGTACACGATTTGTTAAGTTTTCTAATATATACATGAGATTGCAGTCATCCTCCTTTTTTGTTCTTAGTAGAATGCGTGACCACTTCCAAATTTTCAAGCATGTAAAAACTATGCAACACTTATCTTGTGTTTTAGGGTCTCATCACAGTGCAGCCTTTCAAGCAGCGCGTAAAATTTTCAGCCTTTTTGTTGACTTCATTTAGTTAATCAAATCTTATTAATAATGTTTTCATTTATCTTCACATTCCAGCATATGATATAATGAGAGCTGAGTTTAAGATAATCTATAAAGGATCTTTCCTCATTATAGCATCACTTTCCAATTGCGTGTGCCATAAAAATCTCTCTAACTTCCAAGGTAGTACTAACTTGACTCTAATCCTCTAAATTTCCTTCCCAATTTTCCCTCCCAATGTACCATTGTTCTTGCTCTTATCTTCGATTGTGTTAGTTTAGAGTGAGTATACATTTCTCTCTATCCTTCAAATCACCAAGCATATCATTAGCAACTGATGACTCTAGCTTTGGTCCTCTTTAAATGAGACGACTCCCAGAAATAGATGTGATTATAAATTTATGCATGTCCTTTAGTTTTAAAAAATCAACTTTTTTCATAAGTTCTGCTGAACCAGAAGATTGCTAAGGATGAATAGAATAATTTGCAGCTTTATCATGTATTTTCAGATCACTAGTTGAAGCGACTACACTAATAAAATCTTCATGGCCATAATGCTGCCTCATTATTCTACTCACAAAATAATGATAAGCACAGGCAAATCATTGAAACATTTAATGGTATAGAAACTAATTTCCTAGATGAGCTCTACCTTGTTGCATTTTAAGGGGAATAGGTATATTGTATAGAGAACGTTCTTAGAATTCATAAGAACTAAGGATGGAGAAATCTCATAAGTAGCAGATCGAGCAGGTAGCACATGGATACACCTAAGTGTATGTCCGAATGGGCAAACAAGAGGTTGGTAAAGGATTTCATAATTTACCTCCACATAGGTAAAATATCCTAAAGGTTCCTTCTCCTTTCATTGAATAATGGACCCTATTTTTGTGAGGAAATATTGGACCATCAATATGTCATTCTGCAATGTGCAGCTTCATTGAATTTTCTACCATGGAAAGGATAGCTATGGGTAGTAGCAAACAAATCTGGCAAAGAAATTTATAAAAAATCACATGCAATTTCACTAAGTCAAACATCACTCCAACTAAAATTCTCTTAGTTCTATATCACAAGACACATTTCTTTTCTCATAGTTAAGTCATATTAAAGCATCTCTATTCATGGGTTTTAGTTGCAAGAGGTTGGGAGGCATCCCGACCATCCCATTCCATTCTTTTGAGAAACAGGACTAGGACGAGGGTGGAAATTCGAAACTCATTCACACATGAAAAAGATATAAGAAAAGAAAAGAAAGGAAAGGAGAAAAGAAAAGAAGTAAAGAAAAAAAGAAAAGAAAAGAAAAGAAAAGTAGGAAGAGAAAAGAAAGGAAAGTAGAAAAAAAAAAAAAAGGAAAGAAAGAAGACAAACAAAAACAAAACAAAATAATAAAGGAAAAAAAGGGAGAGAGGATGCTTGACCAAGATGAGATGGGATTGCAAGTCGTCTTGTTCTATGAAAAAAATCAGATACCTCATCTCATGGGATTTAAAACTTATTTCTATTTATAATGGTAATAATCAGATATGTAAAAAGAACTTTTTAATATGAACCATGCCTGTAAACATTGTGAACTCAAACAAAAGAAAAGGGTCCAAAATAAAATGCATCTAATGAAGGGAACAGCCTCATTATACATTTCCGTCGCAATGTTTATGCCTATTCGTGCATGACTACATAATGCACTTGTAGTTCTAAACCATTTGAATATGCCACCTAAGACAGAAGAAAGCAAAGGAAAACATCATAAAGATAATATACATATAATCATCCATTTGACGAAGGTATAAATTTGCCACAGATACCAGAAAAAAGAAGAAGAAGACGTGCTCTATGGCAATAACTCTGGTACTTGTTAATAGTGTACCATAACATAAAAATACAAAAGGATGTTATTTAGAACAAAATAAGAAATGCCTTTAGAATAGACATATGGATATATCAATAACCTACAGCAGCATTGACAACATAGCAGTCATAATTTTTATTTCTCATTGCTTCAAGGCAAACACCACTTGAGCATATCATCCCTCCATCAACGACCTCAAAATTAATAATTTTACCACTGCATCAACAAAATAGGAGAATAGATAAATAGGCATAAGAACTGCAATTAAGTAGTTGCAATTTTATCAGTCACAATATGAATTCCACATATTTTATGCTGCAAAAGTGAACCCTAACATGTTTTATTACCAAAGTTTCAATCCTATCAGCATTCAAACTGGCTATCTGTCTTAGCATTTCAAAGTTTTATTTCAAATTATTCATACATGAACTTGTAGATCCTAAGGAAAATTCACATTAAGATCTGTGAATATATGCTCATAAGTAGCTTTTTAAAAAAAGATCAAATTTTGAACTTGGATGTAATTGGTCTGCTATTCACAACATGGACCACCCGTTCTTCTCTTCATAGTACCCTCCTATTGTAGCATTGTCAATTTTAAGATGCACAAAACATAGTTCAAAATAGTCAGCACATACATTTCATCAAGCCAAGGAGATGTATGACTTCATACATACCAAGCGATGCCCCAATAAGCTTATGGAAGGCTATGAGGTTTCATAAAGTCAACTCAGAACAGTGAAACAAGGTTTCAATTTTCACATTTATGATTATGGCTTTACATCAACGAACAGAAAATTCACATGTAAGGTCAGAGAGAGAGAGAGATTTCCTATGATCTTAAAAAGGTTGACATACGTATGATTTCTCAGCTTCTTCATCTGAATATGTGCACATATCTTATATGCATCAGGATTCACAAAATCAGTATCCAAAAAGGAATTTAAGGTCAGTCCAAGAGGAGATCTTTGGATGATGTCACTAGAATACCTATTCTCATGGATAGGAAGATGAGACTGATTAAATGTAAACGAGGCATTGTTGTTTGCATTATTTAAACATGTACGCTAATTCTTGTGTGTTTCAAGTGCCAGAGGAAGTGAGGGGCTTGCCATCGGAAAAACTCATCGGTAAGTTTTGTCATAAACTCTGGAGTAGCTACGTAAATTTAATTAAGTTAGCTGATTTCTCACTCTGTCTCTCGATACTTCAGAAGTTGTGAACTATTTATCTAGAAAATAAGACAATAAAACATGCTCAGAATTCTTCAAACTCAAATAAAGAACTCCAAGCGATCAACCAAAGAGATGGGATACTCACTAAGGAAAGACAGATTTCACTCGCTCTATATCAAGCAAATGCTAGAAGGATTGAGGCACCCCTAACTTGATTTGAAGCTTCATCTGATCGGAATTAACACCCGGGATTGACCCTGCACCATCCCAGTTCGAAAAAAATAAAAAAACTCAATCGATAAAATTCTCAAAGGAAGAACAATCCCAATCCTAAACGCAAAAATATCAATAAGAACCAACCTCGTCGAAAAGCTGGAATCGAATTGGAGGAAATGGCGTCCCTGCAAGCCCGCATAGCCGCGGCGGTGATGTCTTGCCTGTTTAGAGAGAGAGAGCGATTAATTCTAAGGGGAGCGATGGGCATCTGGTGAGAGAAAGAGGGCACCCGTGCTGATCGTAGCCGACTCCCATGTCGACGAAGAGGAGCTTCATGGACGGGGCCGCTTCCTCCTCGGCCCTCTATTTGCCGTCCATCGCCGCCGGTAATGCGGCGAGAGGTCGGAGGGGACGGCCGAGTGGGACGATTACAAATTTATGTTCCTTTTTTCTATTGTCAATTCTTAACCGTTATTTGTAATATATTCCTTAACCGTCGAAATAGCCATTATGTAACCATCTAAAATACTGAAAGGAACATAGAACATTATGCATTCAAGGTAATTAAAGAAGCAAGAGCAGCTTTTCCCTAGTTTTCATGTTACGTTACTCATGAAGAACTCTACAACATAGAAAATGATAGGACCTCTTAATATGAAAAGCTAAGAGATATTTTAATAAAAAAGCTGATTTGATGATATAAAATTACGTAGGATCTGATTAGATTTCAAACCATTTGAATTTGAATATAAATATTGGAGATAAAAAAAAGTAAGATATTCAAGTTACAAGCTGTGGTTTGCTATGTTTGATACATTGTATATGAATATAGGCTAGGAATTCTCTGTCGTACAATCTTTGTACCCAAGATGGAAAGGATGGTTATGATAGACTAAAGAAATTAAAAAAAAAACTTATTAGATGTCAAGTATGAACCATGGAGATAGCATTTTATTCATGTACCATTTATGTCATAGGCTAATCCCTAGGTAAGCAACATTATTCATATGGCGATAAATGGCGTGAGCCGTCTTATGATTTAGTCTTGTTTCAACTCAATTAAACCTAATCTATCCTAATTTAAAGGCTCATAAGTCCATTTGAGTAGAAATTAGACTCCTAAATTTGGATCAATTCTGTATCTTATATTTTCCATCTTGACTCGAGTCAACCTAATCAATATATCATCCAAATCTAATTAGTTAACATAAAAATAAAAAAAAGTTAAACATGACTCAAATCCAATTGATCCAATTTAAGAACTTAAATTATAAAAACTCTTCCTTCTTTCCTCTAAATATTTTCTCAATTCATTTAATAAACTCTTATTTAAACTATTTTTTCTTTTTTATGTTAATAATTAGATTTTCTCATCTATCTTCACTTAATTTATATTTAAATATTCATATTTTTAAAAAAATTTATTTATAATACCATCAATATATCTATATATATTAAATATTAATTTGTAAGCTTTAGAATGATCAACTATTTAAGTTAAAAATGTTGAATATAATTAAATTTTTAGTTTTTTTGTATAGTTATAATTAGGTACTTGTGTTGGCCCAGATGGCAACCCAAGAAGGGGGGTGAATTGGGTTCTTTAAAAATTTAACACTTTAAAGCTATGTGCCTGATTTGAAAGTGGTTGAGTGCAATGAATAGAAATACTAAGCACAAATAGATGAGATAGAGATAGACAAAGCAAGGCAAACACAAAGATTTATAGTGGTTCGGTGTATCCAACACCTACGTCCACTCCCAAGCTTCACTTGGGTCCACACTATAATCCATTTAATTACAGTTGAGTTGTTTTACAAGCTCACAACTCAAACTTATTGTTTCCCGGGGTCACAACGAACCGAGCCGGTTTTTTCGGACTCACAAGCATAAAACCCAACCACAAGCTAACCTTAGCTTGTCCCGAGGTATACTACCTCCACTAATTCAATCCCCTGATTGAATTAGCCAACAACAATGAAAATAGAGTTTACAATACAAGACAGCTCCTTAAGTGAGCAAATATGTAATTAAATAAACAATGGTAAGAAAGCCTGTTTGAAGCGAATTTGATTTGAGCTTTTCTTCTTTTCTTCTTTTCTTCATCTCCTTTGAAAGATTGAATCAGGCCTCAGCTCAGATTCTTCACAAAATTACAGTTGAAAAGTTGAAGAAATTTGGATCTTTTTGAACTTAGCAAATCCTTCGATTTTGAACTTTTGGATGCTTTTGATTTCTCTTTGGACTTTCTTGGATTGATGGATTTGAGCTCTGAGTTTTCCTTTTGATTTCTCTCTCAAGATTTTTGAATTTTTCACAAAATATTCTCTTTTTTCGTTCTATTCTCCTCTCACTTTTCAAATGGACGGTCCCCCTTTTTATAGATCCCTTAATCCAAGATTAGTGGAGAAATATAGCCGTTATAAGATGCTTGGATGTTCCTACACTCAAAGAAAAATAGTCGTTAGAGATTAGATAGAAAAATCTTATCGTTGAAGTCCGTTCTGATATTTAAAATCCGTTCCTGACAGGTTGGAGTCGGCTCCAACTTTTCAGGTGTCGCTCCAAATCGGGGTGTCCAAAATAGTAATAAAAGTTCGTTGAGGAGTCGGCTCCGAAAAGTTAAGTATCAGCTCGGCACTTCGAGAGTCGGCTCCGGAATTCAAAGGTGTCGACTCTAACTTTGTCCAAAAAAATGCTCTCTGTTCTCATGTTAGAGTCGACTCCAAAAACTTAGGTGCCGGCTCGCAACTTTCAGGTGTCGGCTCCCGAACTCCAGGTGTCGGCTCCAAAAACTGATGCATAAACCACTTCTCTATATCTCAGGTTGGAGTCGCTCTGAAACTCTAGGTGTCGACTCCGGACCGTGCCAAAAAATAGAAAGGTCCTGATACGCCCTTGGGGTCTCCTAACTGTTTGGGTGTCGACTCTAAGTTCTGAACTTACATATTTCTTTTCAATTTTGATTTAAAACTTTTCCTTACACCTTTTTACTGATTAAACATTTTTAATCCCTGAAACACTTATTAAATTTGTTAGAAACATAATGAATATACTCATGTCTTTTGTTAATCATCAAAATCAATACTTGGATCAACAATCTCCCCCTTTTTGATGATGACAAAAATATAGAGTATATGCATGATTAAACAATATGAGTTTCAAATCAAATTTCTCAATTTTAAGTTCTCATAGTTAAGTTCCCCTTGAATGAGGTAACTCCCCCAATGATACTCAACTTAACATCTTCTCTCCCTTTATTAAAACTTATTGATATCAAATTAGGGTCATTTAAAGCTTGATCCTTGATACTCATTAACTTATCTCATCGAAACTACTTGATACCAATTAATTAAGCTTATTTGTTTCAATGCATATACAATCTTCTCTCCCTCTTTTTTGTAATCAACAAAAAGTTTAGAAAAGATTCAAGTTTAAATGAACAATTAAATTTCATTTCATCATCCAAAGTTCAACATTTCATTTAATAAAGAGTAAACATTATATATCAAAAAGAACTTCATTTCATCAAACTTCATTACATTAAAAGTAACTTCATTTCATCAAAAGAAATTTCATAACATCAAAAGAAATTACATCAAAAGTATCAAAATATAGTATTTAATGATTTCTAAGAATCCTTTGCAATTCTTCTACAATTTTTTCCATTCCTTCACTTTGAGTTCTAACAAATTCCTTCAGTCTTCTATCAATGAATCCACATGCAGTAACAATTTTGTCTTGAAGCTCTACATTGCATTTGGAATAGGTCTCAAAATCTCCTCCAATTTCTTTGAGTTCTTCAAAAATGTTCTTAAGATCATTCTTTAATGCTTCTGAGGAAGATCAAGAGTGGACTCAATCTTGCTTACCCTTTCATCCAAGGAATAGAGAGTCTCTCTCAAGTTCATAAATTTGCTATCTAACTTAGACTTCGTCTCTTCTTTATGATTCAAAAGTAAGGATTTCAATTGTTCCATTTGAGTATCAGAAAAACTGGTAGAAGCTTGAACAAATGAACTTGAAGCAGGTGCAAGAGCTACTGAAGGTGCAAGGCTACTAGGTCCTGGCGAAATATATCTCACTGAGGGTCTAGGTGCTGTAGCTCCAACATCATTAGCTCTTTCATCCAAGAGACTTTTCCTTTCCCAAATTCCATCTTTCTTCATAAATCCCATTCTATGCACAGTTGCTAAACCATAGTAATCTGTGTGCCTTAAATTTTTTTGGGTTCATTTTCAGAAATAACAACACCCTGGCTTTGGAATACTAAAGTTAGTAACATGCCATAGGGTAAAGTGGGTCTTTTCTTATTCCCAGCTTTCGCCATATACCAAACCATCATACCAGCCAAATTAATTCGTTGACTAGTCAAAACACTATCCATTTTAACGATGTCTCGCTCTGAGACATACTCAAACCTACCGGTCTTGGGAAACAAGATCCGACCACAAATATTATGAAGTAATCTCAACTCAAAAGGCAATTGGTTTGCCCTAATCTTCAAATTCAGTTACTTCCCTTCCTAGCATCCTTGATAAAGCATTTGACTTTTCACTGTGAATGCTTCCAGCAAGCCCAGTAACAGGAATCCCTAAAAGGTTTCCTAAGATTTCTGAAGTTATATGAATCCTTTTCCCTCTTATTGAACTAACTATTCCTCCATCTCCTCTAGACGATTGAAATAAAACTCCTTGACTAAGGCTGGATAAGTAGGTAAATCAAGAGAGCATACCTTATCCCAACCTAGTTCTATCAACTACCGCCCAATGGTGAAACTATCTTCCTCAAAGAAATGAAAGTCTACCTTCCTGCCCATTGTGATTACCCGCCTGCTAGAGTGTCGATTTGAGGTGAGGAGGGGCTTGGAGCAGCGCTCGGTGTGGATGACGAGGAGGATGAAAAACTTGGTGAAGGTTGTCTCGCCGGACGCCTCACTATCTGTTTTCCAGTCATCACCGCTCCACCAAACACATCCCCTACGTTTGGGTGCCATTGAGAGCTAAGGAGTGGTTAATTTAAGGGATTTTGGGTTTTGGGAAGAGTTTGAGAGAGTTTGGAGGGGTTAGGAGTCGATTGAAATGAACGAGAAGTCGGCTATGCCCTAGATAAGTTACTTAGGACCACTTGGAGTCGACTCCCACAAAGCAAGGTGTTGACTCCAAGTCGCTAACACAGTCAACGCTCGAACTGGAGTTGGCTCCGCTAAGATGGGTGTCGGCTCTAAGGTCTCAGACCGAGAGCGACACAAACAAGGTGTCGACTCCATAAATTGGGGTGTCGACTCCACTGACAGTTTCAGGAAAAATAAGAGTTTCAAGAATCCGAAACTTGTCAAAATAAAATCAATAAATTTTGGATAAAATCTTTGGAATGTAGTAAATCAAATGATTCAATTGTCTAGATAAATTATCCTTAAAATCATGAGAGAAATTTCAAGAAATTGATTGAATTCTAGATAATCATTTCTTAAGGGTTTCAAAATCATTCCAAAGGGTGACAAATCCCTAACTCTCCTCTAAGATAACAAAATCTTTCTTCACTCAAGAGTTTTGTAAATATGTCAGCTAATTGTTCTTCAGTACAACATAATCAAGACAAATTCACCATTAGCTACATGTTCTCTAATAAAGTGATATCTAATTTCAATATGTTTAGTTCTTGAATGTTGTATTGGATTTTTAGTTAAGTTTATTGCACTTGTATTATCACATTTAATAGGAGTTTTATCAAGTGTTATGCCATAATCTTCAAGTTGTCGCTTAATCCAAAGGATTTGAGCACAGCAACTTCCAGCTGCAATATTCTGCTTCAGCAGTAGATAATGCAACCAATTTTGCTTTTTGCTAAACCAAGAGATTAAGTTACTTCCTAAAAATTGACATGCACCACTTGTACTTTTCTATCTAGTTTACATCCAGCATAATCAGAATCAGAATATGCAATTAGATTCAATGTTGAGTCTCTAGAATACCATAATCCTACATTTTTAGTTCCACTTAGATATCTTAGTATTCTTTTTACAGCAATTAAGTGAGATTCTTTAGGTTCTGATTGAAATCTAGCACATAGACAAACAGCAAACATGATATCAGGTCTACTTGCAGTTAAGTAAAGTAGAGATCCGATCATACCTCTATAGTGCTTTTGATCAACTTTCTTACCATCTCATCTTTATCTAATTTGCATGAAGGACTCATAGGTGTTCCAAGGGGTTTGATTGATTCCATTCCAAACTTCTTGAGAATTTCTTTGTGTACTTTGTTTGGTTGATGAAAATCCCCTCTTTGCTTTGTTTGATTTGAAGTCCTAGGAAGAAGTTGAGTTCTCCCATCATGCTCATCTCGAATTCACCCTGCATTAACTTAGCAAATTCTTGACACAAAAGATTGTTAGTAGCACCGAATACAATATCATCTACATATATTTGTACTACTAATAAGTCTTTGTCTTTTCTTTTCAAAAATAAGGTTTTGTCTACATTTCCTCTAGAAAAATCATTTTCAATTAGAAATTTGCTTAACCTATCATACCAAGCTCTAGGTGCTTGTTTTAAACCATATAGTGCTTTGTGTAATTTAAAAACATGATTTGAAAATTCATGATCTTCAAAACCAGGTGGTTGTTCTACAAAAACTTTTTCATTTATAAAACCATTTAAAAATGCACTTTTAACATCCATTTGAAATAAAATGTTCATATGACATGCAAATGCAAGTAATAATCTAATTGCTTCTAATCTAGCTACAGGTGCAAAAGTTTCATCAAAATCAATTCCTTCTTCTTGATTATATCCTTTTGCAACTAATCTAGCTTTATTTCTAATTACTATGCCATTTTCATCTAATTTATTTCTAAATACCCATTTAGATCCTATAACTGAATACCTTTAGGTCTATCAACTAATGACCATACATTATTTCTAGTAAATTGATTTAATTCTCTTGCATAGCTAGCATCCAATTACTATCTTTTTCAGCTTCTTCAATAGTTTTAGGTTCAATTTGAGATACAAATGCAAGATGATTATTGATATTTCTCATAGATGATCTAGTTCTTACACCTTGAGATGGATCACCTATAATCAATTCCTTTGGATGACCATAGGCATATCTCCAATCTCTAGGAAGATCTATATCATTATGATAGTATCAATAACATCAACCTAGGAGAATCATCTTTAGCTTCTTGTTCATGATCTGAAGATACATCTATATTTAATTTTTCAATACCTCTTTCTAGCAAAATTTGTATCTTCCTCATCATCAATCTTTTCTGAACTTGATGCTAAAGATTCATCAAAAACTACATGAATAGATTCTTCTAAATTAAGTTTCTTGTTAAATACTCTATAGGCTTTACTAGTTGTTGAATATCCTAAAAATATGCCTTCATCAGATTTTGCATCAAATTTTCCTAAGTTGTCCTTTACCATTATTATGAATGAAACATTTACAACCAAATGCATGAAAATAACTAATATTTGGTTTTCTATTATTCCATAATTCATAAGGTGTTTTCTTAAGGATTGGCCTAATTAAAGCTCTATTTAAGATGTAACATGCTGTGTTTATAGCTTCCGCCCAAAAGTATTTGGGAAGTTGGCTTTCACATAGCATGGTACGGGCCATGTCTTCTAAAGTCCTATTTTTCTTTCTACAACTCCATTTTGTTGTGGTGTTCTAGGTGCAGAAAAATTATGATGAATGCCATGTTCAATGCAGAAATTTTTAAATAATGATTTTCAAATTCTATGCCATCACTTCTAAGAGACACTATGGTGTTTTTTCTCATTAGTGACTTTCTTGAAGAATTTCAGAAATATCGAGAAAGTCTCATCCTTGTGAGCCAAAAACAATACCCAAGTGAATCTAGAATAATCATCTACTATCACAAGACCATATTTCTTTCCTCCTAGACTAGTGGTTCTAGTAGGTCCAAAAAGGTCCATGTGAAGTAGCTCTAGTGGCCTAGAAGTGGAAACAACATTTTTAGATTTGAAAGAGTTTCTAGTTTGTTTTCCAAATTGACATGCATCACAAATTTGTTATTTTCAAAATCTAACTTTGGAAGCCCTTTAACTAAATCCATTCTAATTAATTTTGAAATCAAGGTGTGTGCTTGCATGACCTAATCTACGATGCCACAACCATCCAATCTCATTCACATTAGCATTATCAGCAACTAGGCAATGATTACTAGTAGACAATTGTCTAAATCAATTAAGTATACATTGCCATTTCTATTTCCAGTAAATATAATGCTATTGTCAATGGGATTAGAAACAGTGCAGATAGAAGCTTCAAATGAAACTTTGAAACCTTTATCACACAATTGACTAATGCTAATTAAATTATGTTTAAACCATCTACATATAAACATTTTCTATAAAAGTGGATGGAGTTATTTGAATTTTACCAAATCCCATAATTTGGCCTTTACCATTGTCTCCAAATGTAACAACTCCTCCTCTTTTATCTTCAAGGGTGATGAATTGATCCTTGTCACCCGTCATGTGCCTTGAGCAGCCGCTATCAAGATACCACTTACGTTTTGATCTTTTGGCCGCAAGACACTCCTGCAAGATGATCAAATCTTATGTTTAGGTACCCAAGCTTTCTTGGGTCCTTCATGGTTAGTAGCAATAAAGATTGTTCCTTTCGGAACCCATATTTTCTTTCCTTTATCACTTAAATTCTTATTAATTTTTAAACTTGCATTCATAGGCTTTATGTCCTTTCTTGTTATAACAATAACATGAAACATCATTTTTATCTTGTTTCTTTATAAAGAAATTTTTAATAAACTTTTTTTCTTGTTAGGCCTATAACCTAATCTAGCTTTATCAAATACAGCTCTTTGATTACTTAATAGAAAATTTAATTTTTCAGAACTATATGTAAATTTATCAAATATTTTTATATTTATCAACTTCTTTCTTTAAGCAAACATTTTCATTAGAAATTGCTTCTTTTTCTTTTAACAAATTCTTATTTTCATATTTCAGTTCTTCAACTTCATGAGTTAGTTTATCTTTTTCTTGACAGGATTTAAATTATTATTTTTTAAAGATTTGCTTTTCTTTTTTAAAACTTTAAAATCACTAACTAATTCATTAAATGCATCAAATAATTTTCAAATGTAAAGTCATGAGTTTCAGTGCTTACCTATCATCTTCTTTTGCCATGAAGCAAATGTTTGCAACTTCCTTTTGTTCTTCCTCGGAAGAGGATTCTTCGCTATCGCTCCATGTTGCAACATAAGCCTTCTTCTTCTTTTTGTAGGCTTTCTTCAATTGAGGACAGTCATATCTAAAGTGCCCCGGTTTCTTACATTCATAACATATGAGGGGTCTTTCTCTTTGTCCTTGTCCTTTTCTTTTTCTTTTCATTTTCATTTTGTTCCATACTTTTTCTTGTGGAAGGTCTCCTTCTTTGCATAAATTTTCTAAACTTTTTGCAAGAAGGGTTGTCTCATCATCTTCCTCTTCTTCTTCACTGCTGCTTGTTTCCTTTTCTGCAGCTTTAAGGGCAATCATTTTCTTCTTTTTACTTCTTCCTCTTGATGTTGCTTCATGGTCAGTTCATGGGTCATCAATGATCCAAGTAGCTCTTCTAAAGGTAATGTATTAAGGTCCTTGGCTTCTTGGATTGCAGTCACCTTTGCTTCCCATAATCTTGGAAGAGACCAAAAATTTTACGCACCAAATCAGAATTAGTATAGGTCTTACCAAGACTTTTTAGACCATTACAATATCAGTAAACTAGTGTACATGCATGTGATAGTTTCATTTTTCCCATGCTAAACAATTCATATTTGTGCACTAGAATATTAATTTTTGATTCTTTAACTTGATTAGTACCCTCATGGGTAACTTCTAGCCTATCCCAAATTTTTTTTGCGAAATACATGTAGAAATTCTATTAAATTCATTATCATCTAAAGCATATTAAAACATTCATGGCTTTGCATTGAGCTGAGCCATTTTCCTATCGTTCTCATTCCAATCCCTTTCGGGTTTAGGAACTATTGAAACATCTACTAAGTGTGTGGGTGTGCTAGGTCCATTAGTGATTACACTCCATAGTTCATAATTTAAAGCTTGAATAAAAATTCTCATTCTAGCTTTCCAATAAGAATAATTTAAACCATTAAATAAAGGAGGTCTATTTGTGGATTGACCTTCAGCAAATGAAGATCTAGCTTGAGCTGCCAATTGGATCTTTGACTCTTGATCGTTGGATCAAACAAAATGAGTACTAGCTCTGATACCAATTGTTGGCCCAGATGGCAACCCAAGAGGGGGGGTGAATTGGGTTCTTTAAAAATTTAACACTTTAAAGTTATGTGCCTATTTGAAAGTGGTTGAGTACAATGAAGATAAATGCTAAGCACAAATAAATGAGATAGAGAGAGAGATAAAGCACGCAAACACAAAGATTTTATAGTGGTTCGGTGTATCCAACACCTACGTCCACTCCCAAGCTTCACTTGGGTCCACACTATAATCCACTTGATTACAGTCGAGTTGTTTTACAAGCTCACAACTCAAACTTGTTGTTTTCCGGGACACAACGAACCCAGCCAGTTTTTTCGGGCTCACCAGCACAAAACCCAACCACAAGCTAACCTTAGCTTGTCCCGAGGTATACTACCTCCACTAATTCAATCCCCTGATTGAATTAACCAACAACAATGAAAAATAGAGTTTACAATACAAGACAGCTCCTTAAGTGAGCAAATATGCAATTAAATAAACAAGGTAAGAAAAGTCCTGTTTGAAGTGAATTTGATTTGAGCTTTTCTTCTTTTCTTCTTTTCTCTCTCCTTTGAAAGATTGAATCAGGCCTCAGCTCAGATTCTTTACAAAAAATTATAGTTGAGAAGTTGAAGAAATTTGGGTCTTTTTGAACTTAGCAAATCCTCCGATTTTGAACTTGGATGCTTTTGATTTCTCTTTGGACTTTCTTGGATTGATGGATTTGAGCTCTGAGTTTTTCTTTTTGATTTCTCTCTCAAGATTTTTGGATTTTTCACAAAATATTTCTCTTTTTCCGTTCTATTCTCCTCACTTTTCAAACGGACGATCCTCCTTTTTATAGATCCCTTAATCCAAGATTAGGTGGAGAAATATAGCCGTTATGAGATGCTTTGATGTTCCTACACTCAAAGAAAAATAGCCGTTAGAGATTAGGTAGAAAAAATCTTACCATTGAAGTCTGTTCTGACATTTAAAAAATCCGTTCCTGACAGGTAGGAGTCGGCTCCAACTTTTTAGGTGTTGGCTCCAAATCGGGGTGTCCAATAATAGTAATAAGAAGTTCAATGAGGAGTCGGCTCCGAAAATGTTAAGTGTCGGCTCGGCACTATCGGGAGTCGGCTTCGGAATTCAAAGGTGTCGACTCTAACTTTGTCCAAAAAAAAATATGCTCTCTGTTCTCAGGTTAGAGTCGGCTCCAAAAATGTAGGTGTCGGCTCCACAACTTTCAGGTGTCGACTCCCGAACTACAGGTGTCGGCTCCGAAAACTGATGCAGAAACCACTTCTCTGTTTTTCATATTGGAGTCGGCTCCAAAACTCTAGGTGTCGACTCCGGACCGTGCCAAAAATATAGAAAGGTTCTGATACGCCCTGGGGTCGACTCCTGACTGTTTGGGTGTCGTCTAGTGGGGCACCGAAGGTGAGAGAGGAGGAGGAGGGGGGCCGGAAGCCTCCTCCTAGGCGGGAGCCGAACCGGCTCCTGCTATCGGTTCAGGCTCGGCGGCGTGCTCGTCACCTTGCCGGGCCTGAGCCTTGGTCAGCTACCTCCATCGGCGTCGGGCATGCATCCGGTGGGGGTCCGGCCGGCCATGGTGGCTGGCCGTGACGTCAGCATGACTCCTAGCCATGGCGGATCGTGAGAGAGAAGAGGGTAATAGGGATAAATTGGAGAGAGAGAGGGGCGGCCGGCTACTGCCGCGGCCGGCTCTGGTCCGACCGTCGGCGGCCGGGCCGCCACAAATTTGGCCAACGGCGGCCCTGGCCACCAGCACGATGTAACCCCTGTTTCGTTTGAAACATGGGAATAGGGGAGAAGGAATGAGAATGGGTCGGCTGGGCTGTTAATCTATGGGCCTGTTGGGCCGATCTGAGAGCCATTTTTAGCAGCATTTTGGGCCCTGTAATGGGCCAAAAATGGTAAAATAAAATTATAGCTAGAATCAGGGTTGATTCTAATTTCTTGGGGTAATTCTACTTCCCCATTTGGGCGAATATGTTGATAGATATTCGAGCCCAAAGTTGGGCCCGTGGAGTGGTCTCGGTAGAGTTTTAAGAATCATTTTATTATTCATTTTAGAAACTTAATTATGTAAAATGATGCTGTAGGTACCCAGGTATCCAAATAGCCGGTATACCATTTGGGATTTGCATACTAAGGTAAGTAAGCCAAGTATTATAATTTTATAAATTATTTAATTCATAAATCATGAATTTATAATTAGATCCATATTTCTGAAATGTGAAAAATGAAGTTTCATTTATATTGAATTAATAAATAGTGCCATAAATTTATAAATAAGTATTTGTTATGACTATTGTAGCAGATAATATTTTGCAATATATGGCTTATATGTGTATATGCAAAATTGTAATTATGTTAATCTTACAAATTATGTTAGTACTATCGAGATGATAATATGCAATTATGATGATGACATTGAAATTACTTGTATGTGTCGCCGCGGTTCTCATATGATATGAAATGCCAAGTGATACGTGACCCACCTCCACAGAGGAAGATATGTGGAGGACACACATATATAGGATGTATTCTGATCGATTGTGATATGGCATAATGCTGGTACCAGGACCCTTCCTCTTAGGGGACATTTAAGAGTGATACACTAGATGAGTGTTGTGGGGCCGTGGGACACATAAGAAAACAATGAATGTATAAACAGTGATTTGTTTACATTGCATATTCTAGTATTTATTGTTTAATTATGCTTCCAAATTATTTTGAGCTGATGATATGAATGTGCTGATAGCATGATAATGTATTTGAAATTAGAATTTTTTATGAAAATGTGATTTGAAATTATATAGGCTTACTTATTGAGTGTGAGCTCATATAATCCTCACAATGTTTTTCAGAGCCTCAGGAGTGAAGAAGGATAATTGGGGTTGATGAAGCTTCTATTATATAAATAAGATCCACTAATGATGTAACCCCAGTATTGCTCGTGTGTAGGGCTTGTAGCACAAGACTTATAATTATAGTTTGTAATAAATCATGGATTTGAGTTGAATAGTTTTAATTATTTCCTTATATTGATTCATGTATCGAAATTCGAGACGCCTTGCATGCCTGGCATGCGGCGGGTTGTCACCATAGCTCAAATTTTTGGGTCTGGGGCATGACAGCTTTAGTGGTATCAGAGCCTGGTTATGACCTTAGGGACACATACATGATGACACTTTAGGCAAAATACTAAGATGACATTGAGACAATTATAACTTTAGAATTTCAGGTATTATGCTTTGAAAGCTTGATATTTAAAGTTTACCATGATATTAATTACAACTAATTTATCAGGAGATAGGAATGGCACGTCGCACTAGAAGCCAACAAAATGATGAGGGTTCCTAGGTTGGTAATGCTGGCCAACCGGGAGGTCTGGAAGCCACCGGAGGTGCTGCCCCTGCCAATTCAGTCAAGACTGATCAGTAGCAACTCTAGACCGAGATGCTTCAGGTTCTCTCGAGTATGGCGCAGTCGATGCGGGACATGCAGTATCAGATTCTGCAGGCTTTGTCCACTCATTCTGCCCCTTCTGTTTTGCAGACTCAGCCTATTTCCACTGTTCTGTAGACTCAGCCTGCCTCTACTGCTCCGCAGACCCAGCCTACTCTATCTCAATCCTGGATAGGGGTTGGCCGTAGCTTTGCAGATTTCAAGAAGTTTGCTCCTGCCCCTTTCTCTGGATCCACCAACCCTGTTGATGCTGAGCGGTGGGTGCGAGACATGGAGAAGGCTTTTACGGCCCATGGTAGTCAGGATATGGAGCGGATCAGATTTGCCACCTATCTTCTCCAGGGGGAAGCTTATGATTGGTGGTTAGTTAAGGAGCAGCGTCGGGGTGGATAGGTTATTTCTTGGGGAGAATTTAGGGAGGCATTCTTCGACAAATACTTCCCCAAGAATGTGCATAGACATATGGAATTGGAGTTTATCAAATTGGAGCAAACGAATCTGTCTGTGGCCCAGTATGAAGCAAAATTCACCAGTTGGCTCATTTTGCTCCAAATATTGTGACCAATGAAATGGCCAAGATCACCAGACTCACTGAGGGACTGCGACCCAGGCTGAGGCAAGCAGTCAATGCATTTGAGCTTCTCACTTACAGTGCTATGGTGAATAAGGCCTTGGTGATTGAGAGAGATATGAATGCTATTCAGAAAGATTGGGAGCAGCGGAGGAAGAGGAAAGGGCCTACTTCTGGCCAATCCCCAGCTCAGGCCAAGAAGAAAGGTGCACATCAGGCCCAGCTGAACCACAGAATAAGGAGACTCGTTGCATTCATTGTGGAAACTTCCACCCTGGAAGGCCTTGCCGCAGATTGACTGGTGCTTGCTTTATTTGTTGGAAAACTGATCATAAGATTGCCACCTGTCCCTTTTGGAAGGATCAACAGCCTTCTTTAAGTCAAGGATGAGCCAGCAGCATCAGCAGCAGCATAGAGGACTCAGGGAAGGGTCTTCAACCTCACTCAGCAGGATGCTGACGCCTCTAATTCTGTGGTGACAGGTATACCATTTAATTTTATAGCTAGTATTGCATTCTTATCTAGTGCAATGCATTGATAGTTAATTAGAAGTAGGTTCAATCTTTGATGTTAAAACAAATTACACTTATGTCCAGGAATGATTAAAGTAGGTACTGCTTATGCTCAAACTTTAATTGACCCGGGTGCCACGCATTCTTTCATATCTGACATCTATCGTGACAAGAATGCATCATTGACACATGTTCCTCTGGAGCAAGAGTTGCATATTGCTTTTCCAAATGGAGATGTTATGAAGGTTGACACAGTATGCAAATTCTGCTCAATTGTCTTGGAAGATAGGAGGTTGAATGCTGATCTCATTGTCCTTCCACTGAATTTCTTTGATGTTATCCTTGGAATGGATTGGTTGGCCTCCTATCATGCTTCAGTAGACTACTTCAGGAAGATTGTTAACTTCAAAATTCCAAGTCAGCCTGAATTCAGTTTTACTGGTGGTCAGAAACACCTAGCCTCGGTGTTCATATCAGCAATGCAGGCTGAAAAGTATCTTATGAGTGATGGTCAAGGATTTCTTGTTGTAGTCAAGGACCTTTAGCAGGGAGAGACCAAGTTGAAGGATATTCCTATAGCTCGAGAATTCCTTGATATCTTTCCGGATGAATTGTCTGATTTGCCCAGACCGGAAGTCGAATTCTCCATTGATCTAGTTCCTGGAACTGGGCCTATATCCAAAGGCCCCTTATCGCATGGCTCCGGCTGAGCAAAAGGAACTGAAGGATCAATTACAGGAGCTCCTAGATCAGAGATTTATCAGACCCAGTGCTTCTCCTTGGGGTGCTCCAGTTCTATTTGTTAAGAAGAAGGATGGCAGTCTTCGACTCTGCATTGATTACCGGAAATCAATAAGGTAACAGTGCGAAATAAGTACCCTCTTCCAAGGATTGATAACTTGTTTGATCAACTCCAAGGAGCCCGGATATTCTCAAAGATTGATCTCAGGTCAGGGTACCATCAACTCAAAGTCAAGGAGGGGATGTGCCTAAGACAGCATTCAGAACCAGATATGGCCACTATGAGTTCTTGGTGATGCCGTTTGGGTTAACTAATGCCCCAGCAGCATTCATAGACTTGATGAACAAAATTTTTAAACCATATTTGGATCAGTTTGTAGTGGTTTTCATTGATGATATTTGATATATTCTAAGAGCCATAATGAGCATGAGGACCACCTGAGAATCGTGCTACAAATTCTTCAAGAGAAGAAGCTTTATGCCAAGCTGCAGAAGTGAATTTTGGTTGGATCAAGTATCTTTCTTGGGTCATATAATCCCTAAAGATGGTGTATCTGTGGACCCCAAAAAAATTAAGGCTATCATTAGCTGGGGCCGACCTTCCAATGTGGCAAAAGTCAGAAGCTTCTGGGTTTAGCCGGGTATTACCATAAATTTGTGGAGGATTTCTCTCGCATTGCTCTACCCCTAACTCGCTTAACCCAAAAGCGAGTGAAGTTTGACTGGACAGTGGAGTGTGAGAAAAGTTTCTAGGAGTTAAAGCAGCGCCTGGTGTCAGCTCCCATTCTTATTCTTTCGACGGATCTGAAGGTTTTACTATATATACTTATGCCTCTCGAAAGGATTGGGATGTGTTTTTATGCAGAATGAAAGGGTGATAGCCTATGCCTCCAGACAACTGAAACCTTATGAGCAGAATTATCCTACTCATGATCTGGAATTGGCTGCTGTTGTTTTTGCTCTAAAGATTTGGCGGCATTATCTATATGGAGTGTCGTGTGATGTGTATACAGATCATAAGAGTCTAAAATACATCTTCACACAGAAGGAGCTGAATTTGAGGCAGGGAGGTGGTTGGAACTATTGAAGGATTATGACCTGAATCTACAGTATCATCCTGGAAAGGCCAATGTAGTGGCTGATGCTTTGAGCAGAAAATCCTCTTCTGAGTTAGCTGCTATGATTACTTCCCAGCCCACATATTGAGAGATCTGGAGAAGTGGGAGGTTGGTTTGAGAGTACAGCAGTCTGATGGGCTTGTTGCAACACTTGTACTCCAGCCGACCCTAGTTGACAGAATCAAGTCCTCCCAGATGAAGATCCCAATCTACAAAGGATTAAAGAAGTGTGCAGTCAGGAGTCCAGAAGGAATTTTATGTAATGGATGATGGATCCCTGAAATTTGAAGGAAGACTTTGTGTGCCAAACATTGAGGAGCTAAAGGCTGAAATTTTGAAGGAGGCTCACTACTCTCCCTATACTGTGCATCCAGGTGGCACTAAGATGTACAGAGACTTAAAGGAAAATTTTTGTGGAAAGGTATGAAGAGGGAGATTGCTCAGTATGTGGCCAAGTGCTTGGTGTGTCAGCAAGTGAAAGCCGAGCATCAAAGGCCTGCGGGACCTCTTCAGTCTCTGATGATTCTACAGTGGAAATGGGAAAAGATTACAATGGACTTTGTGACTGGTCTGCCCAAAACTCTCAGGAGTAACGATGCAGTTTGGGTCATTGTAGACAGACTAACAAAATCAGCTCATTTCCTACCTTTCAGAGTTGGGGTCTCTAGTGAAAGATTGGCTAATTTGTATATTGAGCAGATCGTGAGACTCCATGGCGTTCCTGTATCTATTGTATCAGATAGAGATACTAGGTTTGTGTCCCAGTTCTGGGAAGAGTCTTCATAAGGCCATGGGAACCAAATTAAACTTTAGCACTGCCTATCATCCCCAGTCAGATGGACAATCAGAGAGGACCATACAGATTCTGGAAGACATGTTGCGAGCCTGTGTGATGGACTTGGGTGGAGCTTGGGATAACCACTTACCTTTGGTGGAGTTTGCATATAATAATAGTTATCAAGCCAATATCCAGATGGCTCCATTTGAAGCTCTGTATGGTAGGAGGTGCAGATCTCCTTCATGTTGGGATGATGTGGGGGAAAGGAAATTGTTAGGCCCTGAGCTGGTTCAGCAGACAGTTGATAAGGTGCAATCAGGGAACATCTTCGTACAGCTCAGACAGGCAGAAGAGTTGTGCTGATATCAGGAGGAGAGAATTGGAATTTCAGGTTGGGGACCATGTTTTCTTAAGGGTATCACCAACCAAGGATGTGATGAGATTTGGGATTAGAGGAAAGCTGAGTCCACGTTATATTGGACCTTTTGAGATCTTGAGCAGAGTCGGGGAGGTTGCTTACAGCCTGGCACTACCTCGATTTTAGCTGGGGTACACAATATTTTTCATGTCTCTATGTTGAGGAAGTATATTTTCGATCCCAGCCATGTCATAGCATATGAGCCTATACAGTTAAGGAAAGATTTATCATATGAGGAGTATCCTGTGCATATCGTGGACTGCAAAGATCAGGTTCTGAGACGGCGTACCATTCCCTATGTCAAGTGCAATGGAGTAATCACTCTGAGAGGGAGGCTACTTGGGAACTTGAGGAGGAAATGAAAAAAAAGTATTCACAACTATTTGTATCTAGTATAGTTAATGATGTATCGACGACTGTTGGCTTTTGAATAAAAACTTAGTTGATTGTGTGACAAAAATTGGAATTCTAATTTTCTCTAATGGAAGTTATCAATTTCGAGGCCAAAATTTTTATAAGGAGGAGAGAATGTAACCCTCGGGATGTGATTACCTGATCGCGAAACTTAATCACAATATTCCTGGAATGGATAATGCATGGGACTCCCGCGTTGTGAGTGGCAATTGTATTTTCAAATACTCCGTAACGAATGGAATCCCGAATCCTTGATTTGAAGAGTCTGTGTCGCCCTTAAAGGAAGATGCAGATGCTTCTTTCCGATCATCCTCGTGTGTACACCTGCTCCTGGTAAGTCTCTTTGTCCATGCCAGGGAGGGAGAGAGAGAGAGAGTCAAAGAAAGAGAGAGAGAGGGATTCGGGCATGGAGAAGACAACGACAGCCTTCTCTTGTGTCGATCTCGGTTCGAGCTCGGCGGCATGCCCGTCGCCTTGCCGGGCCTGAGATTTGGCCGGCAGCCCCACCGGCACCAAGGGCGGCGTCCGATGGGACACTAGAGGTGAGAGAGGAGGAGGAGGGGGGCCGGAAGCCTCCTCCTGGGCGGGAGCCAAACCGGCTCCCACTGTCGGTTCAGGACCGGTGGCGTGCTCGCTGCCTCGCCAAGCCTAAGCCTTGGTCGGCGACCTCCATCGGCGTTGGGCCTGAGCCTTGGTCAGCGACCTCCACCAGCACTATTCCTAGCCGCGGCGGATCGGAGAGAGAAAGAGGGTAATAGGGAGAAATTGGAGAAAGAGAGAGGGGGGCCGGCGGCGGCGGCCAGGCTCTAGTCGGCCACCAGCGGCTAGGCCACCCTGAATTTGGCCGGTGGCGGCCCTGGCCGCTGGCGCGATGTAACCCCTGTTTCATTTGAAACAGGGGAACAGGGGAGAAGGAATGAGAATGGGCCGGCTGGGCTGTTAATCTGTGGGCCTGTTGGGCCGGTCTGAGAGCCATTTTTGAACAGCATTTTGGGCCCTGTAATGGGAAAAATGGTAAAATAAAATTATAGCTAGAATCAGGGTTGATTCTAATTTCTTGGGGTAATTCTACTTCCCCATTTGGGCAAATATGTTGAAGATATTCGAGCCCAAAGTTGGGCCCGTGGAGTGGTTTGGGTAGAGTTTTAAGAATCATTTTATTATTCAGATTTTAGAAACTTAATTATATAAAATGATGCTGTAGGTACCCAAGTGTCCAAATAGCTGGTATTTTTGGGATTTGCATACTCAGGTAAGTAAGCCAAGTATTATAATTTCATAAATTATTTAATTCATAAATCGTAAATTTATAATTAGATGCATATTTCTGAAATGTAAAAAATGAAGTTTCATTTATATTGAATTAATAAATAGTGCCATAAATTTACAAATAAGTATTTGTTATGACTATTATAGCAGATAATATTTTGCAAGATATGGCTTATGTGTATATGCAAAATTATAATTATGTTAATCTTGCAAAATTATGTTGGTACTATCGAGGTGATAATATGCAATTATGATGATGACATTGAAATTACTTGTATGTGTCGCCGGGTTCTCATATGATATGAAATGCCAAGTGATACGTGACCCACCTCCACAGGAAAGATATATGGAGGACACACATCTGTAGGATGTGTTCTGATTGATTGTGATATGGCATAATGCTGGTACCATGACCCTTCCTCTTAGGGGACATTTAAGAGTGATACACTAGATGAGTGTTGTAGGGCCGTGGGACACATAAGAAAACAATGGATGTATAAACAGTGATTTGTTTACATTGCATATTCTAGTATTTATTGTTTAATTAAGCTTTCAAATTATTTTAGCTGATGATATGAATGTGCTGATAGCATGATAATGTATTTGAAATTGGAATTTTTATGAAAATGTGATTTTAAATTATATAGGCTTACTTATTGAGTGTGAGCTCATATAATCCTCACAATGTTTTTCAGAGCCTCAGAGTGAAGAAGGATAATTGGGGTTGATGAAGCTTCTATTAAATAAAAGATCCACTAATGATGTAACCCCAGTATGCTCGTGTGTAGGGCTTGCATGCCTGGCATGCGGCAAGTTGTCACCCTAGCTCAAATTTTTGGGTCTGGGGCGTGACAAATCCCTTGCCGGAGACCCTGCATGCACGGCTTTAATTTCAGCTCAGATTTTTTCCCCCTTCAGAAAAGGAAATTGGGATCAAAATGTTTTAAGGGTCTTATGATTCAAGCGAGCTGAATCTCTAGTCTCTTACAGGGTGCCATCATGAGCTATTGCAATTCTTCACTCCAATTTGTCCATCAAATTGAGATGTAATTGATAACGCAATTAATGGGCGAGTTGCAGCAAATGAATTCAAAGGTATAACCAATTTTTCTACAAGCTGGAAGATTTGCAAGTAGCCAGACATTTTTTAAAAGGCTTGCCTGAAAGTCACTTACAAGATTTCATCTTGCATGCAGATCTTTAGGCAGCAGGCTACCAAACAGCTCTTAAGATGAAACTTCTTTCTTTTTTATTTATTTATTTCAACTTGCATGCAGATCTCTAACTCATCATGGCAATGCCACTTGGCAGTGAAGAATTGACAATACAAAAAAGGAACATAAATTTGTAACCATCCTATTACCTTTTACAAATCTCTCTCATATTCGTAACGGCCGCAGTGAGCTGAAAAAATCTCTCTTATATTCGTAAGAAAATTTTACCATCCTATTACCTTTTACAAATAACGCTCGAGATTTTTCCGTTTGTCAATAGAACTCATAAATTTGTGAGTTCTTTACGTGCAGCCTTCTTGATAAGCCGCTTACCGAGTCTCCTCTCAAATCATAAGAAATTAAACTTTATCCCTGGCATGTTAATTACCTGAATACCTGGTCATTGTGACATTTAAACGCAAGAGAGCAGTCATCTCCTTCTTACTATGACATTAATTAGCTACTCACAAGGAAGACAGCTTGACTCTACATTTTATTGTAGAGTATTCAAATGCCCAAATATAGCCTGGCTCGTATCTTAGACAATTTGCAAGGTGATTGATGTCAGTGTTTGTGAGTACGTATCACGTGGAATTTAATCTCCAATATCTTACTGATTTATTTAAAAATTTGAAATTAGAACTCACGTAATACTCAAACGCTGCCATTCCTAACCCATTTTGTTTTACACTTTATTTTTATTCATATAATATGAGAGTGTTTAGTACAATGACTAGGAATAGAGAAGTATTACAAAATATAATATATGCTCCATAATTTATGCGCTATAATTTAGTTAGCCAAAATCTTGATCATATCTTAATAATAAGATGCCATGATCAGTAATTCTT
>UESW01004604.1:347255-420308 GCA_900491605.1 Calamus simplicifolius
CTTCCTATCATGCTTCTGTAGACTGTTTCAGGAAGATCGTCAACTTCAAAATTCCTTGTCAGCCCGAATTTAGTTTTACTGGTGGCCAGAAACTTCTAGCCTCAGTGTTTATTTCGGCACTACAGGCTGAAAAGTATCTGAGGAGTGGTGGCCAAGGATTTCTTGCTGTTATTAATGATCTTCAAAAGAAAGAGGCCAAGTTGGAGGATATTCCTATAGCTAGAGAATTCCCTGATGTCTTTCCGGATGAATTATCGGAGTTGCCCCCTGACCGGGAGGTTGAGTTCTCCATTGATTTGATTCCTGGAACTGGACCTATATCCAAGGCCCCTTATCGTATGGCCCCGGCTGAGCTAAAAGAGTTGAAGGACCAATTGCAGGAACTCCTAGATCGGGGATTTATCAGGCCTAGTGCTTCTCCTTGGGGTGCTCCAGTTCTATTTGTTAAGAAGAAGGATGGCAGTCTTCGGCTATGCATTGATTACCGGGAAATCAACAAGGTGACAGTGCGAAATAAGTACCCTTTGCCGAGGATTGATGACTTGTTTGACCAACTTCAGGAGCCCGGGTATTCTCTAAGATTGATCTCAGGTCAGGTTATCATCAGCTTAAAGTCAAGGATGGGGATGTGCCTAAGACAGCTTTCAGAACTAGATATGGCCATTATGAGTTTTTGGTGATGCCGTTTGGTTTGACTAATGCCCCGGCAGCGTTCATGGATTTGATGAACAGAATGTTTAGGCCATACTTGGATCAGTTTGTGGTTGTATTTATTGATGATATTTTGATCTATTCTAAGAGTCTCAGGGAGCATGAGGATCACTTGAGGATTGTGCTTCAGACTCTTCGGGAGAAGAAGCTTTATGCCAAGCTGCAGAAGTGTGAGTTTTGGTTGGACCAAGTAGCTTTCTTGGGTCACGTAATTTCTGTGGATGGCATTCTGTGGACCCGAAGAAGATTGAAGCTATTATTAGCTGGAGCCGACCTTCCAATGTGGCTGAAGTCAGAAGCTTCTTGGGGCTAGCCGGGTATTATCGAAAATTTGTGGAAGACTTCTCTCGCATCGCTCTACCCCTAACTCGTTTAACCCAGAAACGAGTGAAGTTTGACTGGTCAGAGGAGTGTGAGGAAAGTTTTCAGGAGTTAAAGCAGCGTTTGGTGTCAGCTCCCATCCTTGTTCTTCCGACAGGATCTGAGGGTTTTACACTTTATACTGATGCCTCTCGGAAAGGATTGGGATGTGTCCTAATGCAGAATGGAAAGGTGATAGCCTATGCTTCCAGACAGCTGAAGCCTTATGAGCAGAACTATCCTACTCATGATCTGGAATTAGCTGCGGTGGTTTTTGCTTTGAAGATTTGGCGGCATTATCTCTATGGGGTGTCGTGTGATGTGTATACAGACCATAAGAGTCTAAAATATATCTTCACACAGAAGGAGCTCAATTTGAGGCAGAGGAGGTGGTTGGAACTTCTGAAGGACTATGATCTGAATCTACATTATCATCCAGGGAAGGCTAATGTTGTGGCTGATGCTTTGAGTAGGAAGACCTCTTCTGAGTTAGCTGCTATGCTTACCTCCCAGCCTCACATTCTGAAGGACCTCGAGAGGTGGGAGATTGGACTGAGAGTACAGCAGTCTGATGGACTTGTTGCTGCACTTATTCTTCAGCCGACTCTTGTTGACAGAATTAAGTCCTCCCAGATGGAAGATCCAGATCTTCAAAGAATTAAAGTTGCTGTTCAGTCAGGAGTTCAGAGTGAATTTTATGTAATGGATGATGGATCCCTAAGATTTGAAGGCAGACTTTGTGTACCTAGCAATGAGGAGTTGAAAGCCGAGATTTTGAGGGAGGCTCACTACTCTCCCTATACTGTGCATCCTGGTGGTACTAAAATGTATAGAGACTTAAAGGAGAATTTTTGGTGGAAAGGGATGAAGAGGGATATTGCTCAGTTTGTGGCCAAGTGCTTAGTATGTCAGCGGGTGAAGGCCGAGCATCAAAAACCTGCGGGACCTCTTCAATCTTTGATGATTCCTCAGTGGAAATGGGAAAAGATTACTATGGATTTTGTGACTGGTCTGCCCAAAACTCCCAGGAGTAATGATGCAGTTTGGGTTATTGTGGACAGACTGACAAAGTCAGCTCATTTCCTACCTTTCAGAGTTGGAGTCTCGAGTGACAGATTGGCTAGCTTGTATATTGAACAGATCGTGAGACTTCATGGTGTTCCTGTCTCTATTGTATCTGACCGGGATACCAGATTTGTATCACAGTTTTGGAAGAGCCTTCATAAGGCCTTGGGAACCAAATTAAACTTTAGCACGGCTTATCATCCCAGTCTGATGGACAGTCAGAGAGGACCATACAGATTCTGGAGGACATGTTACGAGCCTGTGTGATGGACTTGGGTGGGGCTTGGGATAATCACTTACCTTTGGTGGAATTTGCATATAATAATAGTTACCAAGCCAGTATCCAGATGGCTCCATTTGAGGCCTTGTACGGTAGGAGGTGCAGATCTCCTTTATGTTGGGATGGCGTAGGGGAAAGAAAATTGCTAGGCCCTGAGCTGATCCAGCAGACAGTAGATAAGGTGCATTTGATCAGGGAGCGTCTTCGTACAGCTCAGAGCAGGCAGAAAAGTTATGCTGATGTCAGAAGAAGAGAGTTAGAATTTCAGGTTGGGGATCATGTTTTCTTAAGGGTATCACCAACCAAGGATGTGATGAGATTCGGGATTAGAGGAAAGCTTAGTCCACGCTATATTGGACCTTTTGAGATCTTGAGCAGAGTTGGGGAGGTTGCATACAGCTTAGCACTGCCTCCGATTTTATCTGGTGTTCACAATATATTCCATGTATCTATGTTGAGGAAGTATGTTTCAGACCCCAGTCATGTTATAGCTTATGAGCCTATTCAGTTGAGGAAGGATTTATCATATGAGGAACATCCTGTGCGTATCGTGGACCGCAAGGATCAGATTCTGAGGCGGCGTACCATCCCTTATGTCAAAGTTCAGTGGAATAATCACTCTGAGAGGGAGGCTACTTGGGAGCTGGAGGAAGAAATTAAAACGAAGTATCCACAATTATTTGAAGGTAATTTATCTATCTAAGATTGTTGACCTTTGATTAATTTGATTGATCCGTAGTTATGAGGTCATGTATCAATTTCGAGGCCAAATTTTTATAAGGGGGGGAGGATGTTGTACCCGGTTCATGTGAACCAGGTTCAGGACTTGGTCCTATGCTGTCCGACGCTTCGCTCTTAGCGAAGCGCTTTGGTTTTCCCGGACCCCTTAAACCGAAGCGTTGCACAGGGGATTATATATGTGATGGAAGGAGACTCCCTCCATCATCCTGGCTTCCGTCTCCTTCAGGTATTCCCCTAGCCTCTGGGAGGGAGAGAGAGAGAGAGAGAGAGCGTGAGAGACAGAGAGAAGAGAAAGAGAGCGAGAGAGAGAGGAGACCGGCCGATCCTTGGTTCAGGCCCGGCGGCATGCTCGCCACCTTGCCGGGCCTGAGCTTCGGCCGGCGACCCCACCGGCACTGGGGGAGGTGTCCGGCGGGGTGGTGGTGGAGAGAGAGAAGAGAGAGGGCCAATTGGCCCCTCTCTCGTGCTGTGGCTTCGGCTTCCGCTGGCTGGTTCGGGCCGGCGGCATGCTCGCCGCCTCCCGGGCCTGAGCTCCGGCCTGCCACCTCCACCGGCGCTGGGCGTGCGTCTGGTGGAGGTTCGGCCGGCCAAGGTGGCCGGCCGTGCCGCCGGCACAGTAATGTGCCGCACGGATAGTGAGAGAGAAATAGAGAGATGAGAGGGAAATTGAAGAGATAGGAGGAGGGGAGGTGGCTGGCCGCGGCGGCGGCCGGTTCCGGTCTGGCCAACGGTGGCCGGACTGCCCCCAATCAATCGGAGAAGCCATCGGGACAGTGAGCAGCCGTGCGGATGATAAACAGGAGAGAGAGAATGCGGCCGGCTCTGGCCCGGCCGCCCTCAATTTGGCCGGCGGCGGCCCTGGCCGCCGGCATGGAACCCATCCCCTATTTCGGTGAAACAGGGGATCGGGTTGGTTCGGATGAAGTGGGCCGACTGGGCCGGCCGGTTCAGGACCTGCTGGGCCGTTCTTGGAGCCCTTTTGGGGAGGGATTTTGAGCCCTATATCAGGCCAAAAAATGAGAAATAATTATATGGTTAGAATCTGGGTTAATTCTAGTTTCTTGGGGTATTTTTACTTTCCCAATTGGGTGTGTATAGCGGGAGATATTCGAGCCCAAAGTTGGGCCCATGAACTAGTCTGGGTAGAATTCTAAGGGTCATTTTAATATTCTTATTCTGATAAATTAATTGTGTAAAATGATCCTGTAGGTGCTCAGACATCTGACTAGCTGATATATACTTGTTGGATTGCGTACTGAGGTAAGTAAGCCAGTTATCAGTATTTAATAAATTATTTTATTCATTATATGAATATTTAAATTGTGAATTATATTGTGACATAAAGAATTGTTATGGATATTGGCTAAATTGTAAGTAGATGAATATTATGAATACATTGTTGTTTATGTGCTATGATTGAGAATGATTTCATATGTGGATGCTATGCATGAGAGATGCAGATATTATGACATTGATGTGATATATTACATGCAATTGTTAAGTATAATCCACTGTTTATGCAATATAAAGATGTTATTGATATGTTAGTGCATGATGTGAGGTATTGTTATGTATCGCTGCGGTTCTCCTTTATCATGTCATGCCACACACGCATCTAGAGGATGTGTTCTGATGATTTATGTCACACACATATCTAGAGGATGTGTTCTGATGATTTATGCCACATACACGTCTAGAGGATGTGTTCTGATGATTTATGCCACATACACGTCTAGAGGATGTGTTCTGTTTATTTATGCCATTCACACGTCTAGAGGATGTGTTCTGCTTGGTCCGAGATGGCATCACGCATCTAGAGGATGTGTTCTGAATTACTATGAGGTGGCATCACACATCTAGAGGATGTGTTCTGCTTGGTTCGAGGTGGCATTACACATATAGAGTATGTGTTCTGGTGGTTTATGATATGGCGTGACCCTGGTATTTGGACCCTTTCAGTAGGGGAATGCTTGTTGGTACACCATTGGGATATTGCAGGGCCATGGGACACATTTGCAGCTACCATTGAGGGTATAAATAGTGGGTTTACTTACATTGCATGTTTGAGTATTTGTGGAATGTTTAAGCATGCAAATCATTTATGTGCTTATAGATTGTTATGCTATGAATTGACTGTATAACGTGGCTTACTTATTGAGTGTAAGCTCATAAAAATCTTACGAGATTGAAGATGGATTGTTGGGATGATGGATCTTCTATTAAATAAAACAAGACCCATTATTTTGTTGTAACCCCAGTATTACTTATGTGTAGGGCTTGATGCCCAAACTTTATTATTGTGGTGTGTAAGGGTTTGTAACCCAAAACTTTTAGTATTCAGTGATGAATTTGGCTTGGTTATATACATAATAGTGTTATGTGTTAAAAATTTTGTGACGCCTTGCGTGCCCGACACGCGGCGGGTTGTCACCCTAGCCCGATATTGGGTCTGGGGCGTGACAATGGCCCAACTGAAAAACAGCAAATTGTGCATATAACTATACAGAGTCACTTATTTAAGTACAATTTAAAAGTCTTAATAGGTCTCCAGGATGATGCTTTTTTCCTATACCTCTTCTCTTCCTTGAAAAGTAATATATGCTGTGTAAACCTTATCTTAATTCAAGATCTCATATAAAACTCAATCCCATGAGTTGCAAGAATCTGTGTATTAGAGATAAAGCAAAGAATTAACTAAACCTGTACCAAAAAAAAAAAAAAGAATTAACTAAACATATAATCCAGAGCAGCTTTATTCCTTCTTACAGCTATGGGCTTCGGCAAGCCATCAAAAAGAGGCCTAGCAAGAGCATCAGGTTTCAAAGTCCACTTGCTTGCTGGCCATATAGAGGAGCTGTTCTCAGAGTCCTGCAAATCAGACGTGCTGGATGATTTCCGAACAGTAGAAAACCCATCAGCCATGAGAGTCTCCAAAACGAACACCATTTGAGCGACCCATGTCCATATCAGTTCGGCTCCCTGATTTTGGCCTAAGAGCTAGGCCTTTTGCTGTCCTTCCTGAGAATCCTCCACTGCTATTCTCCAACAATAATTCTGGTTTTTGTTGCAATGGATGGAAATCAGCTTTTTGCCGCCTCCTAATCGAGCTCTCAGCCTCATTGTTGTCGACAGCTTCAGCTACTATCTTGTCCCCACACTCTCATCATTTTCTGATGAGATTCCATTTGCCACACTTCTAGACCTATTATTCCGGATATGAAGTGGGTCAGAGATTGGTGATTCACAAGGCAATGTCTCATCCTCCAAGCAAAGGGACCTGCGTGTCTTGTAGATGGTCATTTCAACACCGTCAGGTGTTGGACACCTTTTAAGGGGGGGGGGGGGGGGGGGGGGGTGAGGCCATAGTATCCCTGCAAACTGCTCATGGCTGGGGAGATTTTGAACAGAGGGGGTTTCAACGTAATGAAGGGAGGATAGAGAATAGCTAATATTTAAGACACCATGAAATTCACCAAACTATTGTAACAAGGGATATGACTCAAAGAGAAGGTTCACGCCCTACAATAATTTGATCCTTCTGTCATCCTTATCTGCTAAGCAACTTCAATGGTAAAGATGAGCAAAAGCAGATTAAAAGAAAGGTAGCAAAAGATTAGAGACATGGACAATTTCCCAACTCAAAAGATCAGAGGGAGAATAATCAGCTATTAAAATATAGTACCTTCTTGACAGCAGCCTCCTCCTTGGCAACTTCAGACTGCAGCTCCTTCCGCAAAGAATCGATTTCAGCCTTCTGGGCAGTCCTTGCTGCCTCAACTGCACGCTTCTCCGTTTCAATCTCCCTCATCCTGTTCCTCAGACTACCCAACTCTGCCTCAAGCCTCCCGAACTTCCTTGAAATCTCGTCATTCAACTTCTCCATATCCGCAACTTGAGACTGCAGCTTCCAGTCCACGGCTTCCCTCGGAAAGATTCCGAACCTCCGATTCCAGGGACGAGACATTCTTGACAGCAGCCTCCTTCTTGGCAACTTCAGACTGCAGCTCCTCTGCGATCTTGACGTTCTTCTTTTCCATCTCTGCAATCTCATTCCGCAGCTCTCCCTCTTCGTTCTTCATTGAAAGAATGGAAGCCTTCAAACCATCAGCCTCAGCCTCCAGTCTTTGGTTGTTCTCGACAAGGCTCTGACGCTCTGCTTCCAAACCCGATACCTTCGCAGCACTCGCCTCATTCTTGGCCTTCACCTCATCGAGGCAGATTTCCATGAAAGCCTTCTCCAGGAGAAGAGAGTCGAGGGCTTTTTCCCCAAGGAGAAAATGGTTTTTGCAGTAAGAACTGGAGCTCCAAGGTCCTGTTCCAAAGTACCTTTAAAGCAAGAATAGGATAAAAGGTTAATGAACAGAAATAGCTTACTGATCTGAGATAGAAGCAATAGGTCTTATATTTGGAATATGGAAATAATCATGAATGAAAAACTTTACACAAAATATATATAAAGAATTAAGTGCAGGATAGTTCAGCTGTAAAATATATGTCAAGTTCCACCCATGACTGATGTCTGATTGCTCTACCACTGGTACTGGCATGTATTACTACTAAAATCCATGTAGATGAATTGCTACCAGAAACAACACCACTAGTGAATGATTAGAGGCATAAATGTTTAGAGGCAGTCCACCAAAAAAAAAAAAAGAGAGCAAGCATTGTGTCTATTTAAGAAACTCTTGAACAGTCCAAACCATTGAGAACACTTCTTAGTATGGAAAAATAGGCACTTAAATATAATGGAATAGATGTTTGAATAGGTTGGAGGAGAGCAAACCAGCCAACCTGTGACAGATGTTTCCACTTCCAGCTATCAAGTTGCTTGCTCACTGCATCCAACAGAGAAGGGACAAGCCCTACAAACCTTCTGTTAATTTGGATTCTCTTTTTTTTGGAAGTCCTGGAAGGTTGAAGTCAACATTAGAATCATGGTGACAATGATTCATGGGCATAATTGTGGGGCGTGCCAAGGACACACAATGCAATAATCATGGTAAGTTAATGACCCTTGGATTATTGCTTGCCACTTGCCAGTTGGATATTACTGAAATATGATCCTTTGTATCATTATTGAGGAAAAAAAAGCACGATGATCTTGTGGAAAATAAATATAAGTGAATTAGCTTGTTGAAAGAGGACCGCATGGATATTGAATTGAAACACCACAAAATATCCAACTGAAAAATAGAAGTACTTATTCATGGAAACTCTCATTGTTCCACACTAGTTGTGCCCTGAAATTAGCCTAGTCAAATTATACCATATAAATTAATAAAAACTGTACTGATTAAAAAAAAACTATAGAAAAGGTGAAGGATGTGAAGAATAACAAAATTAACTGCATTAATTCCTTTCATGCATATCATTAAGTTACACATTCCAAAGCTGCATTTGGAGCCGTTCAGTTGGAATCATGCTATTTGATATAATTATAGTAAAAATGAGATCCTAGTGAATTATTATATTAAATTTTGCACAGGTGTCGTGGGAGCTTACATGTCTGATGCCTATCAATGGGCATGGCTTGGGCCAAGTTTAATCACAGGAAATCAAATCCATCGCTAGCTCGGGGTGAACACCTGATTGAAGTTTGCTCAAGGTTAGGTGGAATAAGGATCCATGGATGTCAACAACCAATACTAACAAGTAGATTGTTTCTAGCTTCAATATATTCATTCATGTGGTGTGTTTTCGTTCCTCATGCTGTGATGCAGCGCAAAATTGCACGACTACAATAGCTTGTCCTGTTTATGAGAGAAACAGCAGTAGTTCCTTCAAAATTATGGTAATGTTGGTAGCTAAATGTTCTCAGTTTCTCACATATTTCGGCTACGGCATGATTGGAAACGATGTGAGGTCTTGTGAGGAAAGTTTAATTTAATCCACACCTCTGGAAAACCAAAAGGACTTGGATCTGTGAATCAAATAGCAATGGAATAGATCAGAGTCAGTTTTTGCCGGCCCATCTAATATCATCTTCAACTTCTCATATCCCACCTTATCTCTGCACCATAATCTACTAAGGCAATAATTAATCGACTTCAATCAGTCAAATAAATTAAAGACCAGATTAGCCGGTCCACAAAATCTCTGAGAATTAAGCTTGTGAATTCAATAACAATAGTTTCCTACAAAGAGTAGATTGAAAGGCTCCATTGCTAAAATCTAAAATAAATATCAGAAAAGCGAAGAGGAAATACAATTACTCACCGAAAAAAAGGGAAGTATTCGAGTCCCTCCTCGATCTCAGAGAAGGGGAAGAGAGATCCGATGGCGAACGAGAAACGGCGTCGGATCCTTGTCTTCGAATCAAAACCCAGCGGCGTTCTTGAATGCGAGATCAAAACACCAGATCCTCTCTCCAGCATCTTCCCTCTTTCTTGGTGGATTGTCCGGGTTTCAGAGGCGAGGAAGAGGACCCTACGCCGCTTCCACTCCAAAGACTAAAAATCAAAGTCGTCAATTTCGTTTCTTCGAAAAATTATTTCGGTATTTTGACCATTTTGGCATATTTCCATCATTTCAGCAAAATATATTTTAAAAATTAATTTATAAATTATTAAATCTTTCAGAATCATTTTAAAATATATATATAATATTAAAAAAATAAATAAATCCCAGTTATTCTATTCCTCTTCTTTCAATCGCACAAATTATATCTCTCAAAAACTTAAACTTTTTATTTTTATATTATTATTATTATTTATAAAGAATATAAATTATGAATAAATTTTTTATTATATATATTTTGAAACGAAGCATCAAAACGATCCGATACCAAAATATTTCGTTTCATAAGCTAAAACAAAATATAATCCAAAACAAAATTGATAACTTTGCTAAAAATGCCTAAGTTTATAACATATGCCAAATCAAACCCAACCTTGGGCCTAGAATAGCCTGCCCACGCCCGTCCCGGTGATATATAAGGGACCGAGCCCAACCCGACTAGATCCTAGTTATATATCATTGATATATAATATATTCAATATTTGTGCACTTCTTAATAGGGTTAGATGGTTAAATCTTTGATTACTTACTGTTAGTTCCCAAAGTTTTGTTTCCAGAGGGCTTAAAATTCCTAGTCCAAGTTTTGTTTCCAGCGGGCTTAAAATTCCTAGTCCAGCCCTGCTCTGTGGGCTGAAAACCACAGCACAAATGGGAAACACAATATAATAATATAATATCTAATGCCTTTACAAGGTGAGAAGACCAGAAATTCCTAGTGACATAAATTGGTTGCATCATAATATAATAATGATGATGAAGTCGTGGGGGGATTCACGTGCGGTGATATAAGAATAAGCTCAGTTTGAATCGAGAGTCTCAATAGTGGAAATGAGCCTCGATGAAAACGAGAGTAATTGCACAAATTTGGGACTTGCATGATGATTTTTAAAGTTAAACGAGTGGGGTGGAGGAACCACTGTTTTGGTTTCTAAATGCATGAGAGGAAGTCAAAACATCTTCATTGAATTTTAAAAATAATATTTTAAAATTGTATATATTTATAATTCAACATCAATGGAACTTGATCCCACATTTGATGATTTATAGGGACTTGATAATCTGTTTACCTAGTTATTTGGAATATGAGAAATGATTTCATGTAGTTTTTTGGTTCCAGTTATTGGGCTGAATATTATATGCAATGGGACTGTTTCAATCTTTTTATTTGTGCGATCATATTTCTATGACTCTTGCTCCAGACTGCAACAGCATGGCTGTTAACCAGGTTGGCAACGGGCCTCATTTTATCATCGTAAAGCTAGAAACTTTTATAAGTCGGACCTAATTTATTACATGATCAAAGAGTATTAATCAAGTTGAAAAAATTTTGTAAGATAACCATAAGTTGTCTATTCTTTATGGTATAGAATATTGAATAATTAAAAATTATATATAAAAAAGATGAATAAGACTGAAATGGAAATGCTGAAATAAATGTATTATTATATAAGAAAATAAAAAATAAAATTATTCATAAAAAAGAAGGTTAGCATCAATTGAAGGTAAATTAAAGGAAAGATGAGCTAGATGGTTTAAACTTTTGAACTACAGATTTAAGGATGTACCTATGCAAATAGGTAATTGGATACATATAAAACAAAAAAGAGATAGAGATAAATCGAAAATTGCATGGAAGGAAGTGGCAAAGCAAGATTTGATATCTTGGCATTTCAAACAACATAATTTTAAGCTAAGTAGAATGGAGTAAAAGGATTATATAGTTGACCTCAACTAATTTGGTATTAAGGTGTTATTATTGTTATTGCTTTATCGAGATAGGCCTATAGAAAGTTTTAATTTCTCAATCCATGTTCAGCCTATCAAGGAGTGGGATGATTTGTCGTAGCTCAATATGGAGGACTGGCGGGAGAAAAACACTATAAAAGTATTGTAATTCTTATATGGCTTCAACTGTATTAACTTTGTATCACTTTGAGCTAGTATAACCAGAGGTCTAGCCCGGTTTGCCTTCTAGGATATGGTTGCAAGTGACTTTCATCAAGTTACTGTGGTTGAGTGCTTGTGATAATTGTTAAACAAGTTGTCAGAAAATCAAGAAGTCATGTTTATCCATTGCTAATATGGTAAACTTATATACTGCAGCTGAAGCTTTGTTATTCTGAATGCAGAATGGGATCCCTGGGGTGTTCCAGAAGATTATGAATGTGAAGTCATTGAAGACGATACTCCAATTCCTAAGCACGTACGTTCCTCACCACTGACCTCCTCCCCTCCTAGAAGAGTTCTACAAGACACTAGAGGCAATTAATTCTGAACCTTCTCCAAAGGATGAACCTTCCACTCAATCAAAGGCTTAAAATTATGGTTTTGTTTGGTTCAAAAAACTGCTCATATTTGTCATGCCTCTTGTTTGCCACTCTAGCTTTTATATTTTGTTTATCCTGGATAACCCAGCCTCCTCTTATGAGAACTTATGAGAAAAATAATGGTAGTAAAATACCTACTGCTGATGTATTTTTCATTCATGCGTACCTAACATTTCTATGGTATGGTTCTAAAATTTATTTATAACCTGATAGGCTGATGGCTATGATTTTGCCTGTGTACTATGAATTAGGAATCTCGTTTTGATGGTTGATGCATATTTGATACCAACCCGTTTTGTTATTGGGTTCCAGCCAAATATGTGCATAATCAAACCAGTCAGAATTTATATTTCTACCAAACTTGTGTGGATTAACCCAATTTGGTAATGATATCTTGTAAACCTACCGTTATCGGTATGCAGTGGCGATGAGCAATCTTTCTTGTTCGACTTGCTAAGACGTTTGTGGCTTGCAATATTGGCTTCGTACTAGTTAACATGATCGGATATTTCTATCGATTTTCCTTTCTTTCTTGTTTCTTTTTTAACAGAAAATACTTCTTAATTGCCTCTTTATTTGCTTTTATTTAGTTTTTTTTCTATGATCATTCTCAATTAGAGAAGCTTTCTTGGATAATATTTCACTTACGTGTACTTTGAGAGGCGTGATGAGCGGTGAGTGGTATAAAGTTTTTCACATCAAACCCTTTACGCACAAATTTGATGATTGAATTTGATGGTCCAGATTGATCCTTGACTCATGCCGCCCAAGTCTCAGTTTCGGTGGTGACGCAGTGAGCGAGACGTGATCATGTATAGCGATCAGCGTGTACGACGTAGGAGAGCCGTCTTCCTATCGCAATTAGGTATTGTTGATATAATATTCCATATCATGGTTTTATAATCAGTAAAATTCATACTGAAAAGAATAATTTTAAAGCGTTAAAATTCTTTTTGATATTACAACGATGTGGCAATCATTGTCATCGATATTAGTATTAATTATCTTTTCCCCTCCAGATACTTAGGGTATATTTTCTTTGTTTTGGTTTTACTCGTTGTAAAAAAATGGGTTCTAGAAAGCATTATGATTACCCAATATTCAGGACAATCGCTATACATGGTAGTAACAACTGCTCTGCTCTTCTTCCACTCTAGGCTTATGATAAAGCCTAAGAAATGGGGAGTAAATTTCCCCTCAAACATCTATCCTAGCCATCGGACCATTTGTCTTGATTCTGAAAGAAACCTAGCCATCTTTTTTTTTGTGGTGTTTGTTGTTGGGGGAGTTGTGTTGGGGAGCAATCGGAGAATATTGAAAGAAAGGAAACTAACTGTATTAATTCTACATGATTTTTAATAAATCTCTAAAGCTCTAATATTCTCTAAAATTTTGAATATTTGGTAAATTTTGTTTGGTGTTAATATGTTTTACAGCATTGGTAAAAATAGATCTAGTAGTTTAGTATAAGAATATTAATTAAGACTTATATGGCCAGCTTATCATGATCTTGCATGTCAACTAGTTTGATGTGTTGGTTGTGAACATGCTTTGATTTTATATTGTAAGTTCTGTTTTATTTTAAGCACTGATTACAAATATGTTTTCTTTTACTCAAAGTTAAATTTGAATGTTGGTTTTGTTCAAATTATTGCTTTAGCTTGAATGTCTCTGCTGGTTTTTTGATTTTTATACTTTGTTGCATAAAGCAAATAATTTAAAGCTATGGTTGTAGACTTCTAAACATTTGAGATATGTGGATTTTTTTTTTTTTTTTGGTGTCATTATGCATATGTATGCATCAAGTTGTTTTTGCCTCTTAAAAGTTTTACTGGAAGTTATTTTTCTTTTTTAACTTGTATCATATATCATGAAAACTCTCACAATTGGTTATGAGAACAACAATTTAGAGTCTAATAGGCTTGGAAATCTTTTTATCAGACAATATTTATAATAATGGCACTATATATGGTAATTGGTCAAGCATTGGACACAATTATTTGGCCATAAAACATTAAATGTGTAGAATTTGAAAACACACAATAACTGTTCTGCTGATCCAATATATGAATGCTATTTAGCCAAGCTAACCATTAGAAAGCTCTCAAGTAGCTCAAGTATCTAGTAGCCATATTGTCCATCAGTTTGTTGTAACTACTCCATACTTATGGCTGTTGTAAATCTTTAAATGAAATTTTAAAAGGAAATACTGAAATCTTTAAGTTGTCAATTTGGTTGAACCAAGATAAAGAGATCGGAGCTTTTTACTTCAATGTGAAATATTAGCACATCTAACAATTTTCATCTTGGCAGTCATCTAAAGAAGTCATCTAAGGGCTTCCAAATAAAGTCTAGATTGTAGAATTCATAATTCATATGCTTAATGACTTTGATAGAGCTTTGGAGATTGTAATTCTTCTTAACTTTGGGATAAAATATAGATTTCACTAGAATCTTTCAGCTCAATTGGTTGTGAGAACTGCTTGAGGACTTGAAGTAGATTCATTCATGATCTACACATTTCACATTTGATAGCTTTGTGCATATTATAATTACTGCAAGTATTCTAAACTCTTTGAATAGTGAAACTTTGGGAATTGAAGTAATACATTTCAAAGTGGATGAATAACTGCTTTTAATGGTTATGTGAAACACTGGCTAAAGATGTTTATGATGAGGTACATGTCTTCAATTAGGCTGAAGTTTAAGGAAAGTTGAAACTGAAGAACACTTTGATAGATATACTAAAAAAATTAGAGAGGCCAACTATTTTATTGGAACCTGCCAGGCAAGGGTTTTCAGAGCACACTGAGAATAGATAGCGGTATTCTTATCTTCAAGCAATAAAGACATTGACATTGGTTATGCACCAAATTTTTCATAGTTCTAGGATCAGTTATGTATTCTTTTAATTATAAATTCTGTCAAGTAGCAAGCACATATAAGTGAGCTGTAGTTGTGTCATTTCTAGTCTTCTAAGCCGACATCCTTGCTAAATTTTGCTGTGATGTCTATAAATTTTGGGGATTAAACGGTTGAGGATTGAAATCCTAACAACTTTTTAACATGTTCTAAGCAACAAGTAAATGAAGTAATCCATGACCTGCGCATATCAAGAATTTTGCAGTTTTGCAATATCAAAAGAGCTAGATGTTGGTAAGTTGGCCTTCATATACTTATTGATGGGTATATTCCTACAAGGTGCTATTTTGTCCGGTCTTCATTTATTTACTGCTAGTTTCATTTTGACAGATTATTTTAGAAAAATAATCAATATTTTACTTATTGGATATTTATTTATGTGCCTTTCTCAAATTTAGTCTTGTCTACGCATCGACTAGGGAAATTTAAAGAATCGAACCATAATGTATAATTTTGGATCTCACAATTTGTAATCTCTATTATAAATTCCATATGCACAGTTCATATTCTTTTGGACTTTATCTCACAGGTAAAATACATCTAATATATGTATGTATGTATATATATATATATTACATATGAATAGATAAAGAAATCAATAAATTTGATTTGCATTCATAAAGAAATATGTACAAACAAGCATCTAATCCAATTGAATTTAGGGCACACACTAACATATACAATATTGATCAAAAAATGCATACTCAACTTAACTCAACTCATCTAAGCCTTTTTTCCAACTACATGAGGTCAGCTACTAGATTCATATTTTAGGGGATTTAACGGAGTTTTACACTGGCTGTTAGCTACCTAATGCAACCCTAGGGTTGGCAATTTTCTCCGTTTGCCATTTACCCGACTGGTACTATTTTTAACAAGTTAAAAAATAAAAATTTTCTGGTTTAAACGGCTTAACGAGTAATAAAGATTTTTTGTTAACAGCTAAACGGGTAAACGGTCTGGGGACGGTATTCTCCGCCCCATCCCCGTTTACCCTTTTCCATCCCCGTTAACTTTAATATAATATATTTAAATTTTAAATATATATATATATTAATATATTAAAAATAAAAAATAAATAAAAAATATATAATCCTGACTCCCATTAGTCCATCATCTATCTTCGCCAATCGCTGCCCTATCGATGCCCTCCAACACCTTTTTCTTTTTCTGGTATACTCATCTCTTTAGAAAAATATCTCTTTATTTATTTCTTTAAAATTTGAATATATTTATTTGTACGGTTATTATGTTGGAAATCTTTATTTTCTGATTTTTTTTCCATATTAGTTGTTTTCTTTCTTACTTTTCGTTCTCTTCTTCCTTATCTGTAAGTCGAAAAATCTCTTATATATATCAATATCATCATCTCGATTAGTCTCCATCTTATCTAAATGGATAAACGGGTATCCTGATTATCTGGCCGAGCATCTCCATCCCTGGCCCGTTAATTATAACGGCCTAACGGGACGGGGAACGAGAACATTTTTTCTAACGGAACGAAGACTGTTATAGACTGCCCCGAACCATGCCTGGGCCATTGTCATCCCTATGCAACCCTTCTTTATCAGGGCTTGAAACCGATCTTGATGGAGTTCGTTAAAAAAATGCATCAATAAAAAAATGATTTTATATATAAAAAAGAAAGTAGATATAGTTCAAAAATTATATAGAAATAATAATAATAATAATTTGATATCTCTATGACTTATCAAAAAAGATAATTTAAAATCGACAAAATAACTCCTATATTACTTCATCATTAGTTTATGGGCTTACGTTATCAGCTATTTTATGTACCCATATCAAAATGAATTTTGACTAATTCATGTAAAAAAATTAAAAATATAATAATTTTAAAAATATTAAAAATAATTTTTTAGTAAAAGTTTTTGGGTCAAAAGCAAAGCTAGGCAGCTTAGTTCCTAGGATAGCATCTAAATTTAGAGTATACATTTATATAATGGAGTGTGTGATATCATCAAAAATTAAACTAAGTACTTCTATCAAATGAGAGGGATGGGAATCTATTTCTTTTTTTTTCCTTTCAAAGACCTGAGAGGTGGTCGAGCCCAACGAAGACTATTCTTGAAAACCTGCCAAAACCCAGGCCCCGCTCAGAATGCCGGAGAGTTGGGAGTCGGTGGAGGGCAAAAATATGCCAAGATGGCCAGCGGTCGGTTTGTCGATGCCTGCACTTGTCTCACATTTAATTTTCATTACTACATTATGGTTTCACCTCTGAAAAAAAATCTTAGATACGCTGCTAAGCAGCACCAGCAAGGGCATCTTTATAAATCCCGACACCTACCAGCGCCACCAGTGGTTGCTCCACGCGTTCCAAAAGCAGAAACAAACAACTAATTCTTAAAGACTATGTTTGAAATAAAAAAAAAAAAATATTTAAAAAATAAGGGATAAAGGGATATCCAGGATATTTTTTTATTTTCAAAAGCTATATAACTACAAAGAATAAGTCTGAAAAAAATTAACTAAAAGGAATAATTCATGTTTAACCATAGATTATCCCATGAACTTATTTCATAGAGAACCCATAAATAGCTGAAGCTATCTACGACAGAAACAACTTCGAAACGATATGGAGTTCCTAGAGTTTGAGATAATAACATTCTAACAGATAAGACAGAGAGAAGCATGGCATGTCCACCGGGCGCCATATGTCGAAATAGGGAACAGAGATCAAGAAGTTGGTTGGATTATGCCACCTAGTTTTAGCCTGTCTTGTTTTATGAATTGACTTAAGTTAGCACTGCTTAATTCTAAGGTTGGCCTTTCAATCTCAAGTCACCCGGCCAAATTAAGCCATCCCAGGATCAATACAAAATTATAACCACTATATCTAATTCATATCCTTTACAAAATCACCATCCAAATCACGTCATGTCGATGGACGGGTCCAGTCATGTGTTAGAAGTATGCAGCAGCTTACAGACAAAGCCATTTTTATTTTCACACACACACACATATACGTGTATATATATATATATATATATATATATTTCAATATCTCTTTCAGTGCGTTATAATTCACACTACTGCATGCAGTCTTTAAATATAGCTACTAAGAAACAATAACAAAATTAATGCTTTTTAATTCCATTAATGCAATATCTATCCTGCTTTAACTAATTAAAACAATTATTTATCTAATTAAAAAATGGTTATCATTTCCCATTCACACTACTACACATTGTGTTAGCTTGATGAGTGTCCTTCGGATAAAAGGAGGGCTCGACACTTCCATCCTCCAAATCTTTATATACAAAGAAGCCCTCCCAAAAATCATCAGTGAAATAGATAGAATTTTCTTTCAATGCAGAAAAGTCATGCTTTGAGACTGCAATGAAGTGATTATTGCCCAAGAATAATGCATAGTTGCCCAAGCTTTTCACCGCAACCCATTTGTCAGCATCACGATCAATCATGTAAACCCGGAACGAAGTTAGCCTCCAGTCATTCTTCTCAATAGAGATATCATCCACCCTCAATACCTCGAAAAGATTACTCGATATCTCGATCAAATACTTCCTCTTCTAGGCGATTAACCGAAAAAGGGGGCCATTCACTGCTACCGTTCTAACAATTGAAAAAGGCCCATTCAGGTCGAGCGATTCCACTGTCCCATTGACTCCGGCTGCGGCTGTATAAAACCGCCCCTCCTCCTGATCCTCGTAAAAGATAACATCTTCGAAGAAACAACTTTGGCCCATCTTAACGAGAGTCCATGCTTCATCTCCGAATCTCGCAAAAGCAATCGATTGAGGAGAGGCGCAAATTACCATGGCAGTATACAAAGAGTTAGATGTCCACATCACAATAGCCTTGGAATAGTAGTACCCACAAGTCTGATCCACGGTAATGAGGTTCATGAGGGACGACTGTGGGTTGTTGATGTTGTAATGGGAGACGCGGCCGGAGTAGTCAAAGATGGGCTCGACGTCCGGAAAGGTGGTGATGGAAGGGAGCGTGATTCGGACTCCAGTGAGCGGGTTGAACATGAAGAGCTCGGAAAAGTCATCTAAAATCATGAGCCATCCATTTGAGGAGCCAATGCAATGGCACCATCTGACTCCAGGGATAGCAACTGTCAACTCCATGCGTGATAGAAATCATAGAATCTGCAGATCTCGTTGGCTTCGTCGTCCTCGGTTCTGGTAAGTAAAAGCCAAGGGACTTGAGGGGGGTTGGGATTCAAAGAGATGACGAAGTTCCACATGGAGCAGACGGCGCAGCAACGGATGTAGTCGCAGAGGCAGAGGCAGCCAAGGATGGAAGCGAGAACATCGATTGGTAGATCTGAGATAAGGACCATCCGATCTGATCCAAGAGAAAGAGAGGACCAGCCGGGTTAATGGAGAAGAGCAAGCCACCTGGCCTGGAGAAACGTAGGGATCGGACGTGATAGGACATCTATCTCTAGAAGGATTTGTTGATGCCGAGTCACCCTCCTTGAACACCAGGGAAACTGAGGTCCTCCTCGCTAGTCTCCTACAAGAAAAGTCTCCGAAGATCAGATGTTCCGATGGGGATCCTTCGATGCTCAAGTCAGTCACTCAGGAATAGACAGAGGTTTAGCTAGCAGAAGGAAGCTAGAGAGTTAGGGTTCAGAATCCTTCCCTTCTTGTATGTGCGGCAAGGTTGTCAATTTCGTTTCGGATTATGTTTCGGTTTAGCTTATGAAACGAAATATTTCGGTATCGGATCGTTTCGGTGCTTCGTTTCGGCTCAAGTCATAAAAATTAAGAGTTTAAGTTTTTAAGAATTTGAAATATATATATAATGAAAAAATTATTCATAATTCATATTCTTCTAACAATAAAAAAATAAAGAATTTAAGTTTTTAAGAGATGCGACCGTGGGGATAGGGTAACTAGAATTTTTGTTTGTTATTATATATATTTTTAAAATGGGGATAGGGTAATTAGGATATTTTTTTTGCTAAAATGGTTCTGAAAGGTTTAATAATTCATAAATTGATCTCCAAAATATATTTTACTGAAACGGTCGAAACATACCGAAACGGCCGACGGCCGAAAATGGTCGAAATATACCGAAACGCAACGAAACGGCCGAAAAATCTTCCGAAACGAAACGCAGACTTATCTTTTCGGATAAGCTACCGAAACGAAACGTCTCGGCCGAAACGGCCGAAACGAAACGAAATTGACAACTTTGATGTGCGGGCTTTTATACCTGTTCAAAGATCTCCTCCTTTTTTTTGCTTTCAGAAGATTTTTGATCTCCAGATATCCCCGTCTGATAACGGACAAAAAGGAGGGGATGACAATGACAGGCCATATCATTACTGTGCGTCGGGGGCATCCTATTCGATTTCCACCTGCCAGTACGGTATCATGCATGTTGAGTGGCTATGGTTGCACCTGGCATGCGCCGTTATGAGGCATGGCCGCATGCAGCCACAAGCAAGCGATGGATCGTACTCCGTAACAGGATATGACCATACGCGGTTGCAGGCAAGTGATGGACTACGTATCGTAACGGGGTATGGCCAAGCGTTGTTACAGGTGCATGGTGGGCCATACGCCTTAATGGGGCTTGGCGATGCACTATAGAAGGCGAGTAGCGGGCCACGTGGGCATGCCAGGTGACTCGTAGCTATAAGCTGACCTCTGAGGTTAGCCTCGGAGGTTGGCCTCGAAGGTGGGCTTCGGAGGTGAGCCTCGGAGATTGGCCTCGGAGGTTAGCCTTAGAGGTTGGCCTCGGAGATGGGCCTCGGAGAGGGGCCTCGGAGGTTGGCCTCAGAGGTGGGCCTCAGATGTGAGCCTCGGAGGTTGGCCTCGGAGGTTAGCCTCGGACGTAGGCCTCGGAGGTGAGCCTCGGAGGTTGGCCTTGGAGGTGGGCCTCGGAGGTTAGCCTCGAATGTTGGAGTGGGACGCCGTCAGTCCCTTTACCGTTAACCCTGACGGTGCTGGATCAGCCACATCAAATGCCCTCTCGCCCCTGAGACGGAGCGGCTCCACCCTGGCGAAGCGAAAGGGGTGTCACCTCCCCAGTGGCTGATCCCCGTTCGCTGCCAACTGCCCCCGGCCACGTGTCTCTGTAGGGTGCGATAGCTTAGCGCGGGCGATTTGGGGGACGTGAAGGGGCAGCCACTACTGTCCGTCCGATCTGCCGCGATCTCCCTCGAGGCAGGGTTGTTCTTTTGAAATTCGCGAAGAGTGGCCGCCATCATTGCCATCATTGCGCTGGCATCAGCGGTGTCCCATCATTGGCCGGAGGCGATTTGTTCCACGCATCGGACGCCTACCAAGGCGGATCGGCCTATAGCGGGAGTCCGCATGGCTAGCAAATCGAGGCGGGACGATTTGAAACTTGACAAAACCTGGGCGAAGGCTGTATACCCGTCATTTTACTTTAGTTATCTTCTTCCTCTAGTCCTTTGCTCCCTTTGCAACCCGAGAATCGCCCCCCCGCCATTTCTTTCTCCAGGTTAGCCTTCTGTCCCTCCTAATCCTTCCTTCCTCTTCCCCGAGCTTTCGTCATGGCCTCCTCACCATCCTGGACTTCTTATGCTCCCTCTGACAACCGCATTTCTCCCTCGAGGCTTCGTGCCTCTTCATCTCCTTCTTCTTCATGGTCTTCCGATCCAGAGGATCGTCTTCCTTTGTCCCAATGGCCGGTTGCTGCCAGGGCTCCTGCAAGGGGATGCTCGGCGGCGACCAGCTGAGCCCCAACGAGGAGACGCCAGGCAGCAGCCGGTGCCTCTTTGAGGGCCGGGGCGGAATCCCTAAAGGGGACCGCCTCCATAGTAACGAGCCAAGACTTAGCCAAAATTAGTGCTCGTTACCAGGTACCCCGAGATGTTGGGCTCTTCCTTTCGACCTCCGATGACGGGGTGGTCTCTTCCCGGCCTAGCAGAGTAGCCGTTTTTGAGATTTCCCTTAGGTTAGGCCTTCGTCTACCCTTTCATCCTTTTTTTGTTAACCTTTTAGACTACTACTCTTTGACTCCAGCTCAACTGGTCCCAAACTCCCTTCGGACCGTCTGCGGTTTTGTTATCCTCTGCCACCGCCTCCAAATCACCCCCCGACTCTCTCTCTTCCACTGCTTTTACACCCTTAGGCAGCAGAGGGGTTGGTGGCTATTCCAGCCCCGACCCGATCGGGTCCTCAAGCTTTTTCTCCCTACTTCGGTCAAGGGATGGAAATCTCATTTCTTCTTTGTTGACCTTGACCAAGTCAAGTCCCGGTAGGGGGACCCCGACCTCTGACCCAACATGAACTCCACAATCCTCCTAGGAGATCAAGAAGCGTTGGGGCAACTGTTGACTGCCAACATCCCCAGATACAGCTTGCTTCTGTCGGAGCACAACCTCCAGCTGGTGGGCCTCACCACACAGAGCGGTGAGTAATGGATGCCCCAGCACTTAGTCAAATCGCCCTCTCTTTTCTTCTTCTCTTTTTTCCTCCTTTTTTTTTGCTGACTCCAACTGGTCCCGTGCAGCAATGAAACCTCCAACCACCATGGTCAGGAGGGCCGCAGTCAAGCGGATGAGGGCCCAGGGCGGCCCAAGCGAGGGGTAGCAGGCGCTGACCCCCAAGCGCCTCACTATGAGGGCGTCTCCACCGGCCGAGCGGCGTGAGTCTCCATCGGTCCCAGAGATGGACCTGACGGCCGATACCCCACCAGAAGGGGCAAGGGCCGAAGGGGCAATGACGGAGGAGCCGGCGATGGTAGAGCCAGCAGCGATGGAGCCTCCAGCTTCTAGCGAACTATCCCCGGCCAAAGCAGATAGGAGTTGGGGGGAGGGGCCATCGGGGACAAGCCTAGCCCCTGAACAGATACCAACGAGCAGCCCTCCGCGTGCCGAGCTGGAGTACGTTGGAAATGCCAAGCGAAGCAGGGCTAGGCCAACCCCTCATGGGTTCTCATTGATAAACGACGAGCGTTGGGCTGAACAACTCATGTCTTACGCCATTCAGCCGGATATTCAAGAGGAGCTTCGAACCATGGGGGCGAATAGGTTCTTCCGGGAGATCGTCTCGACCCTCGTCCGAGTAAGTATTTTTCTTCTTGCCCTTAGTTTAGAGCACTTAAGCGATTCACATAGCTAACGCTCTAAGTGCAGGTGGCCAACTCCGTCGTGCTCACTCGGGAGGCCATCAACGAGGGGGAGGCCGTCGCCCACCAAATCCAACAAGATGCCGAGGACACCTGGGCCCGGGCCGAGGCTGCGGAGAAGGCCTTGGAATGGGTAAGGGCTGAATGCACCGACAAAATAAAGTAGGTTGAAAGCAGAGCTGAGGCCGAGGCGCAGTATGAAGCCGAGTTTACCCGGTTGGCTCGGTTTGCTCCAGACATAGTGACCACTGAGAGAGCCAAGATCATCAAATTCACCGAGGGACTGAGGCCCAGACTGATGCAAGCAGTCAATACTTTTGAACTCTCCACATTTAGTGCGATGGTGAACAAGGCCCTAGTGCTTGAGAGAGATATGGGGGTGGTCCAGAAGCAGTGGAAGCAATAGCAGAGGAAGAAGAAGGGGTCTTCTTCTGGCCAGTCTTCAGGGCAGGCTAAGAAGAAAGGTCCTTATCAGACCCCCTCAGGATCGAAGGGTAAGGAAACCCATTGCCCTCACTGTGGGAACTCCCACCCGGGCAGGAGGTGTCGCGGGACGATTGGTGCCTGCTTCATATGTGGGCAGGTGGGTCACAACATGGCCATTTGTCTCTTTCGGAGGGATTAGCAGCCTCCTTTGGATCAGGGTAGAAGCCAGCAGCAGCAGCCTAGGACCCAGGGAAGGGTCTTTACTCTCACACAGCAAGATGTTGTCGCTTCTAACTCCGTAGTGATAGGTATTCCTATTATTTAAATACTTCTTTAAGATTATTTCATTCATATGCAATGTGATGCATTGATCATGAATGATAAAAGTAATGTTAAACTTTATGACATCTAAGACAAACTAAACTTTGTGATCAGGTATATTTAAAGTAGGAAACACTTATGCTCAAATCTTAGTAGATCCGGGTGCTACGCATTCATTTGTATCTAGCACTTATCTCACCAAGGATGAATCTTTGACACCTGTTCCTCTAGAGCAAGAGTTGCACATTGCTTTTCCAAATGGTGATGTTATGAGGGTAGACTTAGTATGCAGATATTGCCTGATTAACATGGGGGATAGAAGGTTGAAGGCTGATCTAATCGTCCTCCCATTGAAATCCTTTGATGTTATCCCTAGGATGGACAATATCATGCGTCAGTAGACTATTTCAGGAAAATGGTAATTTTCAAAATTCCTAATCAACCTAAATTTAGTTTTACTGAAAGTCAGGAGTATCTGGCCTCAGTGTTCGTGTTAGCACTATAGGCCACAAAGAATTTGAAGAAAGGCGGCCAAGGATTTCTTACTATGGTCAAAGACCTTCAGCAGAAAGAAGTCAAGTTGGAGGATATTCCATTGGCTCAGGAATTTCCTGAAGTATTCCTAGACATTTGACCGAATTGCCCCCAGATCGGAAAGTTGAGTTCACTTTTGATTTGGTCCCTAGCACTGGACCTATATCCAAGGCCCCATACCGTATGGCCCCAGCTGAGCTAAAAGCGTTGAAGAGCCAATTGCAGGATCTCCTGAATCGGGGATTTATCAGGCCTAGTGTTTATCCTTGGGGTGCTCCAGTATTATTTGTCAAAAAGAAAGATGGAAGTCTTTGGCTCTGCATTGATTACCAAGAAATTAATAAGGTAACAGTGTGGAACAAGTATCCATTGTCGAGGTTTGATGATTTATTTGATCAACTCCAAGGAGCTCAGGTATTCTCGAAGATTGATCTTCGGTCAAGATACCATTAACTCAAGGTCAAGGCTGGGGATGTGCTTAAGACAGCATTCAGAACTAGGTATGGCCACTATGAGTTCTTGATGATGTCGTTTGGGTTGACTAATGCCCCGGCAGTATTCATGGACTTGATGAACAGAATCTTTAAGCCATACTTGGACCAGTTTATGGTGGTATTCATTGATGACATCCTGGTGTATTCTAGAAGCCAGGAGGAGCATGTTGACCACCTAAAGATTGTTCTGCAAACTCTTCGGAAGAAAAAGCTTTATGCAAAGTTGCAAATGTATGACTTCTGGTTGAGCCAAGTATCATTCTTGGTCATATAATATCTGAAGATGGCATATCTGTGGACCCAAAGAAGATTGAGGTAGTTGTAAACTAGAGTCAGCCTTCCAATGTATCCGAAGTAAGAAGCTTCGTAGGACTGGCTAGATATTATTGCAGATTCACGAAGGGCTTCTCTCGCATTGCTCTACCCCTGACTCGCTTGACCCAAAAGCAAGCAAAGTTTGATTGGACTGAGGAGTGTGAGAGAAGTTTTCAGGAGCTGAAGCAATGCCTAGTATCAGCCCCCGTCCTTACCCTTCCATGAGGATCTGGAGGATTCACCCTATACACTTATGCTTCTCGGAAGGGATTGGGATGTGTTCTAATTCAAAATGAGAAGGTGATAGCTTATGCCTCCAGACAGCTAAAGTCATACGAGCAAAATTATCCTACCCATGACTTGGAGTTGGCCGCCGTAATTTTTGCCTTAAAGATTTGGCGGCATATCTATATGGAGAGGCATGTGATGTGTATACAGACCACAAAAGTCTAAAATACATCTTCACTCAGAAGGAGTTAAACTTGACGCAGAGGAGGTGGATGGAGCTACTAAAAGATTATGACCTGAACCTGCACTATCACCCAGGGAAGGCCAATGTGGTAGCTGATGCCTTGAGTAGGAAGTCCTCCTCGGAGTTGGATTTTATGATCACTTCTCAACCTCACATCCAGAGAGGCCTTGAGAAGTTGGAGGTTGAATTGCGAGTACAACGGTCCGATGGTCAAGTAGCAGCACTTGTACTCCAGCCCACCCTGCTTGATCGGATCAAGTCTTCCCAGAAAGAAGACTTGGACCTGCAAAGGATTAAAGAAGCTGTGAAGTCAGGGTTCAAAATGAATTTGTTATAATGAAGGATGGATCCCTGAGATTTGATGACAGGCTCTGTGTGCCAAATGTGGAGGAACTAAGAACAAAAATTCTAAGGGAGGCTCACTACTCTCCCTATGCAGTGCACCTAGGAGGCACCAAGATGTATAGAGACCTAAAAGAAAACTTTTGGTAGAAGGAAATAAAAAAAGAGATTGCTTAGTATGTGTCCAAATGTTTAGTATGTCAGCAAGTGAAGGTTGAGCATCAAAGGCCTGCGGGACACCTTCAGTCTTTGATGATTCCACAGTGAAAATGGGAGAAAATCACTATGGATTTTGTGACTGGACTGCCTAAGACCCCGAGGAGCAATGATGTAGTATGGTTCATTGTAGACAGATTGACAAAGTCAGCCCATTTCTTGCCATTTAAGGTTGGGATCTCCTGTGAGAGATTGGCCAACATGTATATTTAGCAAATTGTGAGGCTTCATGGCATTCCTGTATCTATTGTATCAGATTAGGATACTAGGTTTGTGTCCCAATTCTGGAAGAGTCTTCATAGAGCTCTAGGGACCAAACTGAACTTTAGCACAGCCTTTCATCCCCAGACAGATGGGCAGTCTGAGAGGACCATACAGATCCTGGAGGACATGTTACGAGCCTGTGTAATGGACTTGGGTGGTGCTTGGGACAACCACTTATCTTTAGTAGAATTTGCTTATAATAATAGTTACTAAGCCAGTATCCAGATGGCTCCATTTGAGACTCTGTATGATAGAAAATGTAGATCTCCCTTATGTTGGGATGATGTGGGAGAGAAAAAATTGTTGGGCCCTGAACTAATTCGACAGACAGTAGAGAAGGTGCAGTTGATCAAATACGAAGGATTTTCATTGTTTTGAAGGAAAAGAGAAAGAGCCCTAAATCTTCAACTTCTCTTCAACAAGCTTTAGCCAAGAATCAAAGTTCAAATATGTTTGGCTGATTCAGAGGAGAAGAGGAAAAGAAGAAAAGCTCAACCTCAAATTGCTTCAAAAACAGGCTTTTCAATTCTTACTTATTTACATTGCATATTTGCTCATTTAAGGAGTTGTTAATTGTTGTAAACTATTTTCTAAATTTCTTGTGTTTTAATTCAATCAGGGGATTGAATTAGTTAAGGTAGTTGACCTCGGGGTAAGCTAAGTGTAGCTTACGTTGGGTTGTGTGCTGGTGAACCCGTCAAAACCAGCTAGGTTCGTTGTGACCCCGTGTAAAACAATAAGTTCAAGTTATGATCTTGGAAAACAACTCAGTTGTAATCAGGGTGAATATAGTGTGGACCCAAGAGTTGCTTGGGAGTGGACGTAGGTGTAGATAACACTAAACCACTATAAACCTTTTTATGTTTGTCGTGCTTATTACTCTCTCTCTCTTTTTTATATTGTGTTTATTATTTACTGCATCTCTTCACTTGTGCACATTAACTTAGCGAAATTGGTTTTTAAGTATAAATTTTTTAAAGAATCTAATTCACCCCCCTCTTGGGTTGCCATCTGGGCCAACAATTGGTATCAGAGCTTGTGCTCATTTCAGCTTGATTTAACGATCAAGAGCTAATGATCCAAATGGTAGCTCAAGCTGGATCATCTTTTTCTGAAGGTCAATCCACCAACTGACCTCCTTTGTTTAGTGGCACAAATTATTCATATTGAAAAGCTAGAATGAGAATTTTTATTCAAGCTTTAGATTATGAATTATGGAGTGTCGTTATTAATGGTCCTAGCACTCCCACACACATTGTTGATGGATCTATAGTTCCTAAGCCTGAAAGGAACTGGAATGAAAATGATAGGAAAATGGCTCAGCTCAACACCAAAGCCATGAATGTCCTATACTATTCTTTGGATGCAAATGAATTCAACAAAATATCCACTTGCATTTCAGCCAAAAAAATATGGGATAGGTTGGAAGTTACTCATGAGGGTACCAACCAAGTTAAGGAATCTAAAATTAACATACTAATGCACAAATATAACTATTTAGCATGGAATAAAATGAGTCAATCACATGCATGTACACTAGATTCACTGATATTGTAAATGGTTTAAAAAGTATTGGTAAGACTTATACTAACTCTGAATTAGTACGCAAAATTCTTAGGTCTCTTCCAAGATCATGGGAAGCCAAAGTGACAGCAATCCAAGAAGCCAAAGACCTAAACATTCTACCTTTAGAGGAGCTACTTGGATCCCTAATGACCTATGAGCTAACAATGAAACAACATCAAGAGAAAGAGGTGAAAAAGAAACGAACAATCGCACTCAAGGCTGCAGAAGATAAAAAGAGCAGCAGTGAAGATGATGATGAGACAGCTCTCCTTGCTAGAAAATTTAAAAAATTTATGCAAAGAAGGAGACCCTTCCATAAGAGAAAGTCTGAAATAAGAATGAAAGGAGAAAGAGAAAAAGAAAGAGATAAGGACAAGGATAAGGATCCCTTAATATGTTATGAATGTAAGAAATCGGAACATTTTAGATCTGAATGTCCTCAATTGAAGAAGGGATATAAAAAGAAAAAGAAAGCCTATGTTGCAACTTGGAGTGAGTGAAGAATCTTCATCCGAAGAAGAACAAAAAGAGGTTGACAACATATACTTCATGGCGAACGACAATGAGGTAAATTTTGAAACCCCCAATGTTGATTTCACTTTTGATGAGTTATATGATGCTTTCAATGAATTAGTTAGTGATTTTAAGATTTTGAGAAACAAGAACAAGTCATTGAAAATTGAAATTTTAGATCTTCTTAAAATGAAAGATAAACTTGTTTTTGAGATCAAAAATTTGAAATCTGAAAAAGAAGACATATTGAAGGAAAAAGAATCAATTTCTAATGAAAACCTTAATTTAAAGAAAGAAGTTGATAAGTATAAGAATATTGTTGATAAATTTATAAATAGCTCAGAAAAACTTAATTTACTATTAAACAATCAAAAAGCTATTTTTGATAAAGCCGATTTAGGATATAGACCACATATGAAACAAAAATTTGTCACAATTTCTTTGTAAAGAAAAATGATATTTCATGTTAACATTGTAACAAGAAAGGATATAAATCTTATGAATGTAATTTCAAAATATCTCATAAGAAATTAAATCTTAAAGGCAAGAAAATATGGGTTCCAAAAGGAACAATCTTTATTGCTACTAACCATGAAGGACCCAAGAAGGCTTGGGTACCTAAACATAAGATTTGATTGTCTTGCAGGAGTGTCTTGCGGCCAAAGGATCAAAAAGGAAATGGTATCTTGATAGTGGCTGCTCAATACACATAACGGGTGACAAGGAGCAATTCATTACCATTGAAATCAAAAGAGAAGGAGTTGTAACTTTTGGAGATAATGGCAAAGGCCAAATTATGGGCTTTAGTAAAATTCAAATAACTCCCTTCACTTTTATTAAAAATATTTTATATGTAGATGGATTAAAGCATAATTTGATTAGCAGTAGACAACTGTGTGATAAAGGTTTCAAAGTTTCCTTTGAAGCTTTTATTTGCACTGTATCAAATCCCATTGACAATAGCATTATATTTATTGAAAATAGAAATGACAATGTATACTTAATTGATTTAGATAATTTGTCTACTAGTAATCATTGCTTAATTGCTGATAATGCTAAAGTGAATGAGATTGGAAGGCTATGGCATCGTAGATTAGGTCATGCAAGCACACACTTGATTTCAAAATTGATTAGAATGGATTTAGTTAAAGAACTTCCAAAACTGGATTTTAAAAATAATAGAATTTGTGATGCATGTCAATTTGGAAAACAAACTAGAAATTCTTTCAAATCTAAAAATATTGCTTCTACTTCTAGGCCACTAGAGCTACTTCATATGGACCTTTTTGAACCTACTAGAACCACTAGTCTAGGAGGAAAGAAATATGGTCTTGTGATAGTAGATGATTATTTTAGATTCACTTGGGTATTATTTTTAGCTTACAAAGATGAGACTTTCCCTATATTTTTGAAATTCTTCAAGAAAGTCACAAATGAGAAAAAAAATACCATAGTGTCTCTTAGAAGTGATCATGGAAATAAGTTTGAAAATCATTTGTTTGAAAATTTCTGCATTGAAAATGGCATTCATCATAACTTTTCTGCACCTAGAATACCTCAAAAAAATGGAGTTGTAGAAAGGAAGAATAGGACTCTAGAAGATATGGCCCGTACCATACTATGTGAAAGCCAACTCTCAAAGTACTTCTGGGTGGAAGCTATAAACACGGCATGTTACATCCTAAATAGAGCTTTAATTAGACCAATCCTTAAGAAAACTTTCTATGAATTGTGGCATAATAGGAAACCTAACATTAGTTACTTTCATGCATTTGGTTGTCAATGTTTTATTCATAATAATGGTAAAGACAATCTTGGAAAGTTTGACGCTAAATCTGATGAAGGTATATTCTTAGAATATTTCACTTCTAGCAAAGCTTATAGAGTATTTAATAAGAAGTATTTGATTGTAAAAGAGTCAATTCATGCAGTATTTGATGAGCCTTTGGCATCAAGTTCTGAAAAGATTGATGATGAGGAAGATACAAATTTACTTGAAAGAGATATTAAAAAATTAAATATATATGTATTTTCAAATCATGAACCTGAAGCTAAAGATAATGATTCACCTAAGGATGATGATATTGATACTACTCGTAATGATGTAGATCTACCTAGAGATTGGAGATATGCTTATGGTCATCCCAAGGAATTGATTATAGGTGATCCATCTCAAGGTGCAAGAACTAGATCATCAATGAGAAATATCAATAATCATCTTGCATTTGTATCTTATATAGAACCTAAAACTATCGAGGAAGTCGAAAAAGATAGTAATTGGATGTTAGCTATGCAAGAGGAATTAAATCAATTTACTAGGAATAAAGTATAGACCCTAGTAGATAGACCCAAAGACCATCCTATTATAGGATCTAAATGGGTGTTTAGAAATAAATTAGATAAAAATGACATAGTAATTAAAATAAAGCTAGATTAGTTGCAAAAGGATATAATCAAGAAGAAGGAATTGATTTTAATGAAACTTTTGCACTCGTTGCTAGATTAGAGGCAATTAGATTATTACTTGCATTTGCATATCATATGAACATTAATTTATTTCAAATGGATGTGAAAAGTATATTTTAAATAGATTTATAAATAAAGAAGTTTTTATTGAACAATCACCTAGTTTTGAATACCATGAATTTTTAAATCATATTTTTAAACTACACAAAGCACTTTATGGTTTAAAACAAGCACCTAGAGCTTGGTATGATAGGTTAAGTAAATTTCTAATTGAAAATGATTTACTAGAGAAAATATTGATAAAACCCTATTTTTGAAAAGAAAAGATAAAGATTTATTAGTAGTATAAATCTATGTAGATGATATTGTATTCGATACTACTAACGATCTTCTATGTCAAGAGTTTGCAAAGTTGATGCAGGATGAATTTGAGATGAGCAAGATGGGAGAACTTAACTTCTTCCTTGGACTACAAATCAAACAAGAAAGAGAGGGAATTTTCATCAACCAAACAAAGTACACGAAAGAAATTCTTAAAAAGTTTGGTATGGAATCAATTAAACCCCTTTGAATACCTATGAGTCCTTCATGAAAATTGGATAAAGATGAAGATGGTAAGCAAGCTGATCAAAAATATTATAGAGGTATGATCGGTTCTCTACTTTATTTAAAGGCAAGTAGACCTGATATTATGTTTGTTGTTTGCTTATGTGCTAGATATCACTCTGAACCTAAAGAATCTCACTTAATTGTTGTAAAAAGAATTCTAAGATATTTAAGCGGAACTAAAAATGTAGGATTATGGTATTCTAGAGACTCAACATTAAATTTGATTGCATATTCTGATTCTGATTTTGCTGGTTGTAAACTAGATAGAAAAAGTACAAGTGGTGCATGTCAATTTTTAGGCAGTAACTTAATCTCTTGGTTTAGCAAAAAGCAAAATTTGGTTGCACTATAAAATGTTGAAGCTGAATATGTTGCAGCTGAAAGTTGTTGTGCTCAATCCTTTGGATTAAGCAACAACTTGAAGATTATTGTATAATACTTAATAAAACATAAATTAAATGTGATAACACTAGTGCAATAAATCTAACTAAAATCCAATTCAACATTCAAGAACAAAGCACATAGAAATAAGACATCATTTTATTAGAGAACATGTAGCTAATAATGATGTTTGTCTTGATTATGTTTGTACTAATGAACAATTAGCGAACATATTTACAAAACCCCTAAGTGAAGAGAGATTTTGTTATCTTAAGGAGAATTAGAAATTTGTGACCCATCAAAATGATTTTGAAACTTCTAGGAATGGCTATCTAGAACTCAATTATTTTCTTGAAAAATCTTTTTGATTCTAAGGAAAACTTATCTAGATTTTTGAACCCTTTGATTCATCACATTCCAAGGAATTTTATCCAAATTTTATTGATTAGTTTGACAAGTTTCAGATCCTTTGAAAATCTAATTTTGTTTCACTGAAACTGTCTTAGAGTCGACACCTCTATTTGTGGAGTCGACACCCTGCCTGTGTAGTTTTTTGTGTGACCTTGGAGCCGACACCCGCCTTTGCGGAGCCGACTCTATTTCGAGTGCTGACTATGTTAGCGACTTGGAGTCGACACCCTGCTTTGTGGGAGCTGACACCTTGTAGTCCCAAGTTGACTATATTAGGGCAGAGTCGATACCTATTCGACCCCATTTGATTTCTAACTCTTTCAGAACTCACTCCAAACCTTCCAAAACCTAGAATCTATCTAATCCATCACTCCCTAGCAATCTATGGCACCTAAGCGCCGAGGATCGATATTCGGAGCGCTGGTGATGATAGGGAAAAGAACTGTGAGGCATCGGCATGTCAGCCCTCGCCCAGTTCATCTTCAACATCATCGTCCTCACTCCCAGTGCCATCCCTGGTCCGTCTTCTCCACATGTAGATCTCTTAGCAGGGAAAGTTATAACCATGAGAAGAAAGGCAGATTTCGGATCTTTTGATGCAGAGGGATTCTCTCTTGGATGGCAGATTAAAGAAATGGGACTAGAGAAGGTATGTTCACTGGATGTTCCACGTATCCGGCTATTGTTAAGGATTTTTATCTTAATTTGTCTAGAGGAGATGGAGGCCTTGTCAGTTATGTGAGAGGAACTAGAATCCTTACTTCTGAAATTTTGGGAAGTCTGTTAGAAATTCCTATGATTGGACCTATTGCCAACTCCCATAGCAATAGAGGTGAGGCATTATCAAGAATGCTTGGCAAAAATGTAGCTGAATTTGAGATAATTAGGGCTAATCAGTTGCCCCTAGAGCTAAGACTTTTACATAACATCTGTAGTAAAATCTTTTTTCCCAAGACCAGACGATTTGAGTATGTATCCGAGAGGGATGTTGTGGTAATGGATTCTGTTGTGACCGGCCAACCAATAAATTTACCTGGAATGATGATTTGGTATATGGCCGAAGCTAGTAATAAGAAGAGGTTAACCTTATCCTATGGTATGATTCTGACCATGGCCTTTCAGAGCCAAGGTATGAATATATTGAATAATGAGCCTTTAAAGAGCCTTAGACATACAGATTATTATAATAATGCTACTTTGCATCGTATGAGATTCGTGAAGATCAATGGCAAATGGGAAAGAAAAGAAAATCTGGATGATGGTACAGCTGAGGCTGAGACTGTAGCGCCTGGTCCATTTGTTGTAGGACCTTATATGAGACATCTTTCACCTGACCCCAGCAGTCCTACACCTCCAGCACCAACACCTGTCCCTACCTCCTTTGCTCAAGCTTCTACTAGTTTTTTTGAGACTCAGATGGAGTAGCTGAGAGAATTATTTATGAGTCATGAAGCTAAAATGAAAAATGAACTTGAGAATCATCTTATTTCCCGACGCTTAAATGGCCTTTTGACGCTTTTTAAAGTGTTGCTAGGTGGCAAAGAAAATAAAAAGCATCGGGAAAAATAACAGTGCCACGGCAAATTACTTTGCCGATGCTTTAAAACACATCGGCAAATTATTTTGCCGACGCTTTAAAACACATCAGCAAATTACTTTGTCGACGCTTTAAAACGGGTCGGCAAGTTACTTTGCCGACGCTTTAAAATGCATCGGCAAAGTAATAATCTAACGCTTTAAAAAGCGTCGGCACAGTTATTTTTCAAGCGTCGGGATTATAAATTTGCCAGTTGTTTAAAGCGTAATTTTGTTGTCGGCAAAGTAATAATCCAATGTTTTAAAAAGCGTCGGCACAGTTATTTTTCAAGCGTCGGGATTATAAATTTGCCAGTTGTTTAAAGCGTAATTTTGCCGACGCTTACAATAGCATCGGCATCTCCAACGATAATTTAAAAAAAAAAAAAATTACAAACATTTAAATTAAACATGTATAATAATGTAATTAATAATTACATTACATTAAATTTATATTAAACTACAATGAAATCATAACAAACATAAAATCACATTGCATACATTCTTAAAATCCAAATTAAAATTTCAAATATAAATTTCATTACAATCAATTAAGAGAGTTATAATTTAAAGTTTAACAAAATTTAAAAATACAGAAAATGGAAGATCTAAAATAAAAGTAGGCGAGGTCAATGATCTGTAGGAGGAAGATCGTCACCCTGTCTGCTCCGATCTGATGCTCCAGGAGCCTATAAGAATAATTAAAAAAGTTTAATTTGCTTAACTATCAATTACAATATATTAGATAAATAATTGATATAATATAATAATATATATTTAATATATGTATTTATCTGGTGTGGAATAAACATGTGTACGATAGATGTAAGCCGCTCAATATGCTCTCTCATAGAATCACTGCTCTATCGGCGGCACTCCTCCATTGTATCTCCTCCATCGCTGTATCTTATACGACACTCCTCTGTCGCATCTCCTCAATCTCATGCTCAAGTCTGCGAATACCATCTACAACATCTATAGCATCACGTTCATGTCTAATCATCTCAGATAACTGAGTGGGGGTAACTCCAACTCCATAACCCATCACTCAACCATAGCGCTTCGGCCCCATCAGCTCCGTAAACACCTCGGCCTCAATGCGACTACTCTGTGTAGATGCTGTAGAGTCATCAATACGCTCAGCAATAAGAGCTGTAGCTCTTTCCTGTATTAATTTAAAAAATTAGTTAGATCTTACTGAATAACAAAATCAAATTAAAATCATTGCATGAAATAAATTGTAATGAACAATAAGAGCTGTAGCTCTTTCCTATATTAATTTAAAAAAAATTAGTTAGATCTTACTGAATAACAAAATCAAATTAAAATCATTGCATGAAATAAATTATAATAAGTAATTACATATAAGTCCCTCAGCTCATCTCTGACAAAAGTGCCATCATGGTGAGTATGAGTCATCCGGTAAAACTCCACCTCACCGGGTTTCCACCCATGCTCATCCATCTACAAGAAAAATTACATTTTTGTAAAACTAAATTTAATATTGATCAAGCTAGTTGCATGCAAAAAGTTTTCAACATTTACTTGGGTAGATTATAAAAGGTTCATTCAAAAATTACGTGAACTCTTGCATGACCTGTAAACCCCCGGTAATTTAATTGTAGGGAGGATAACTCTCGGTATTTAATTGGGGTGGTATTTAATTGGGGTGGCACCTAGTGTTATTATGACATTTAAATTCCCTGTATGTCGCTTGGATTCCCGAGTCGTGTCTGATGGGTTTCCGAGTCCTTGGGCTGAAGCGTTGCGTAGGGAATTATTTATATGATGGAGGGGGACTCCCTCCATCATCCGGGCGTCCGCTTCCATCAGGTAATCCCCTGCCTCTCAGAGAGAGAGAGAGAGAGAGCAGGAGAGAGAGAGAGAGAGAGCGTGAGAGAGAGCGTGAGAGAGAGCCTGAGAGAGAGAGAGAGAGCCTGAGAGAGAGAGAAAGAGAACCAGAGAGAGAGTGTAACAGAGAGAATGCCGTGAACCGGCCATGCATCGGTTCGGGCCCGGCGGCGTGCCCGCCGCCTCGCTGGGCCCGAGCTCCGGCCGGTGACTCCGCCGGCACCATGGGCAGCGTCCGGCAAAGTAGTGGCGGTGATAGAGGAGAGAGAGAGGGCCAATCGGCCTCTCTCTCATGCAGTGACGGAAGCCAAACTGGCTTCCGTCGGTTGGTTCAGGCCCGGCGGCGTGCTCGCCGCCTCGCCGGGCTGAGCTTCGGGCTGGCGCCTCCACCGGCGCCGGGCGTGCGTCCGGTGGAGGTCCGGCCGGCCATGGTGGCCGGCCGTGCCGCCGGCACAGTTGAAGCCGTGCGGACGATTAGAGAGAAAATGAGGGAATCAGAGAGGAATTGAATGAAATTAATGAGGATGGATTTAGGGGGAGGCAAGACATGGCGACAGCCGGCTCCGGTCCGGCCAATGGTGGCCGGACCGCCCCTAATTTCGCCAGGGAAGTCGCCGGCATGGTGACAGTCCAGCGGATAATCGAGAGTGAGAGGATGATTTAGAGAGAGATAGAGGGAGGGTGGCCGGCCGCGGCGGCGACCGCTCTGGCCCGGCCTTCGGTGGCCGGACCACCGTGGATACGGCCGGCGGCGGCCCTGGCCGCCGGCGTCTTTTTAATCCCCTGTTTCGGAAGAAACAGGGGATCGTGGATGTATTTGTTGCTGGGCCGGCTGGGCCGGCCGGTCTGGGCCTATTGGGCCGTTTTATAGGGCCATTTTAGATAGAGTTTTTGGGCCCTGTAACGGGCCAAAAATATAAAATAATTATGGTTGGAATCTAGGTTGAATCTAGTTTCTGGGGATGATTTTACTTCCCAATTTGAGTGAGTATGGTGAGAGATATTCGAGTCCGAAGTTGGGCCCGTGGATTGGTCAGGGTAGAGTCTTAGGAATCATTTCATTATCCAGATTTAATCATTTAATTGTGTAAAATGATCCAGTAGGTATCCCGACATCTGATTAGATGATATATCTATTGGATTGCGTGCAAAGGTAAGTAAGCCAGTTATCAGTTTATTAAATAATTTGTTCAGGATATGCGTAGTTAAATTGTGATATGAAGAATTATTATTGGCTAAATTGTAAGTAGATGTATGTTATGAATACATGGCTGTTATGTACTATGATTTCATGTGTGGATGCTATACATGAGAGATGCAGTTATTATGCATGAGAAATGCATTGTTATGCATGATTATGATATTGATGTGATATATTACATGCAATTGTTCAGTAAGTATAATCCACTGTTTTACTACATGATTGATGTATTGATGTATTGATGTGATGTGAGGTACTGTTATGTGTCGCCGCGGTTCTCCTTTATCTGTCATACCACACACACGTCTAGAGGACGTGTTCTGATGGATTTGACATGGCGTGACCCTGGTATCTCGACCTTTTAGTAGGGGGGATGCTTCAAGGGAATGCTTGTTGGTACATTATTGGCGTGACCCTGGTATCTCGACCTTTCGGTAGGGGGGATGCTTTAAGGGAATGCTTATTGGTACATTATTGGCGTGACCCTGGTATCTCGACCTTTTAGTAGGGGGGATGCTTCAAGGGAATGCTTGTTGGTACATTATTGGCGTGACCCTGGTATCTCGACCTTTCGGTAGGGGGATGCTTTAAGGGAATGCTTATTGGTACATTATTGGCGTGACCCTGGTATCTCGACCTTTCGGTAGGGGGGATGCTTTAAGGGAATGCTTGTTGATACATTATTGGCGTGACCCTGGTATCTTGACCTTTCAGTAGGGAGATGCTTTAAGGGAATGCTGGCTGGTACATTATTGAGATATTGCAGGGCCGTGGGTCACATTTACAGTTACCATTGAGAGTATAAACAGTGGGTTTACTTATAAAGTATAATTGAGCAATTATGGATGCAAATGATTGGTATTATATTCATAAGTGCCGCCGCGGTTCTCCTTTGCTATGGCCATACACATCTAGAGGATGTGCTCAGATGAGGCATTGCAGGGCCGTGGGACACGCATGATATAATACTTACATTGCATAATGGAGTGATCGTGAATGCAAAAGAATGAATTATATTTATATGTGCCGCCGCGGCTCTTCTTTGTTATGGGGCATTGCAGGGCCGTGGGACATATATGATATAATATAACAATTGGAATGCTTTATATGCACTGATAATTTGCTATGATATAATACAACAATGATGAGTGCAAATGATTTGAATTATATTTATATGTGCCACCACGGCTCTCCTTTGTTATGGGGCATTGCAGGGCCTTGGGACACATATGATATAATATAACAATGATGGGCTTACTTACATTGCACATTTGAGTATTTGTGAAATGTTTATGCATGCAGATCATTTATATGCTTATTGATTGCTATGCTATGATTTGACTGTATAACGTGGTTTACTTACTGAGTGTAATCTCATAAAAATATTATAATGTTTTTGCTACAGGACCATGAGATTTGAGAATAACATGTTGGAGTGATGGACCTCAACTCAAATAAAATATAGATTTGTTTTATTGCTATACCAGTGTATGCCCAGACTATATTATTGTGGTGTGTAAGGAACCATAGGTTCGTTGGAGCTTCTATGAAGTGGATTCATATGTTGATGTAACCCCTGTAATGCTTATGTGTAGGGCTTGTAGCCCAAATCTTTAATTAGGAATTGTATTAAAGACATGGACTTGAATGATATATAGGTGGTTGCTTTTCTTGAATTCAGTGTCATGTTTCGGGACGCCTTGCGTGCCCGGCACGCGGCGGGTTGTCACCCTAGCTCAAAAAATTTTGGGTCTGGGGCGTGACAGCTTTTATGGTATCAGAGTTAGGTTATGACCCTAGGGACACTGACATATTGACATGATAACAGGTGGAGAACTTATGACTCTAGGGACATGGACATATTGACATGATAACAGGTAGAGAACTTATGACCCTAGGGACACAGGACATATTGACATGATAACACGTAGAGAACATATTTTGATGACATTATACTTAGAGTCACCTGACACATTAATTTATGATGATATTAACCACATCCAATTTACCAGGAATTAGTTATGGCTTGCCATACTAGGAACCAACAGTATGAGGAGGACTCTCTGGCCGGTAATGCTGATCAGCCGGTGAGTCAAGGAACTACTGGAGGTATGGCCCCTGCCAACCCGGTAGGTACTGAGACCAGCGATTCCAGTCCGAGATGCTTCAAGCTCTCGTGGGTATGGCTCAGTCTATGCAAGACATGCAGCATCAAAGTACGCAGCGGAAGCGTGGTGGGCCCATAACCCACAGGACCCAGGTTATGACCTTAGGGATATATGCATAATGACACTCTAGGCAAAATACTTGGATGACATTGAGACAATTATGACTTTCAAGGAATTTCATGAACTATGCTTTGGGAGCTTGAAATTTTAAAGTTTATTAAGATATTAATTGAATTACAAGTCTGATAGGAATTGAGAATGAACCATCGCAAGTCAATAATATTATGTGGGCTCCCTAGCTGGTAGCATCGATCAGTAAGGAGGTCAAGGGGCTTCTAGAGGTTTTAGCTCCATTAAACTTGTTGGAAATGATTCGTAGCAATTTTAGACCTTTAAATAATATGGGTAGATGAAATTTTAATTGGATATGCAATAAAAGACAGATGAATATATGGAATATGACATAGTAGTGGGAAATTTCAATTGACGACTAACATGACTAAGATATCATCATTATGTTCATATTGCAATTGAGTTGATATGTGGGTTTGGAGTTAGTAAATTTAAATCTGAATTTGAATGTGGATATAATGAATCTTAATTGTAGAACTTACATTATTGATATTGTAAGATTATGAACTCATCTGCTGGTTATAGGGATGATTAATATTGATGATATTTTGGGAATGGAATAGTTAATTACATGTTTTTGATTAATCACAATTGAGTACTTTCTGAATTCAAGTCGGGATGGATAAATTATCAATCAGCCATGAGTGGCATATCTATTTTCAAGGAAAAGGAGGGAGATGATTTTATCAATTATGGATTATGGTTAAGGATACATGTTATATCACTTTCAAGTCACGATGAGATCACTATAATTTTCTAATTATGTCTTTTGGATGGTAAGTGCATTTTCATTCTTAATTAATCTTATAAGACATGTATCCATCTGAGCTAGATCAGGGAGGTCACTTTGAGTTATTCGAAGGGTTGAATTAGTTGGTCATGTTATGGAATGAGACATTACATAATCTATAGATAATTTTGATAGTCATTGGTAACAAAATAATCAACTCATGGTTTTGAATCATTTAAATCATAATATTCATTGAGAATAAACTGACCTATTTAAAGAGAAATTGATTGGTTATGGTGGTATTATTGATAAATATGAAGGAGATAAATTAATTATACTGATGATTAGTGATGACACCATTATTCAAAAAAAAATAAATTTTAATTACGATAATTATGAAAGATATCTTAAATGATTGGCATAATGTTCATTGATGTTAGCTTGTAGTATTCAAGAGTGAAACCAAGTATATTATGATGATTGATATAAGTGTCGTAATGATTAATGGTACATTCAACTATTCAAGAGTTGAGAGAGCATTGAAAGAAGATTATCTTATACCTAATTCACAAGAATTTCGAACTGTCTTATCAAGGAATCGAGAGTACCTGATATGTTGCTAACCTTAAGTATGGAAGACATTATACATGTAATAGACAACTACAGAAACCAATAAGATTTTAGATGTTATATTGTGAGCCTGTGTAATGGGTTTAAGAGGTACTTGGTATTGTTCTTACCCTTAAATGAAATTGCTTATTTATTGATTACCAAGCCAATATTCAAATGGATTCATTTCAATTGTCTACGATATAAGGTATAGATTTCCTTCATATTGAGATGATGTGAGAGCGACAATTTTGGACTGAGCTTGTTTAGCAACTATGAAAAGTATCATTAATTAAAGCAGTTTTCATAGCTCAAAGTAAATAGAAAAGTTATGTTAATGATCAAAAGAAAGATTTGAAATTTCAGGTTAAAGATCATTGGGAAGTTTTGCTAACCAATGATGTTATGAGGTCTGTGTTAGAGGTGACTTGAGCCACAAAATATTGTGTCATTTGAAACTTTGATCAAGATAAAGGAAGTGTCTTATCGCTTAACACTGCTTTCATTACTCTTTGTAGTGTTCAATGTGTTTCATACCTTTATGACTGAGAAGGTATATTTCAAACCACGTTATGTGTTAGAACTTGAACCAATTTAGCTGATTATGAGATAGAAAATTTGGATTTGTATCCTATTGGATGTATAGCAAATTTCGAGGCTGAAATTTTTATAAGGGGGGGAGAATGTAAACCCCCGGTAATTTAATTGTAGGGAGGATAACTCTCGGTATTTAATTGGGGTGGTATTTAATTGGGGTGGCACCTAGTGTTATTATGACATTTAAATTCCCTGTATGTCACTTGGATTCCCGAGTCGTGTCTGATGGGTTTCCGAGTCCTTGGGCGCGTAGGGAATTATTTATATGATGGAGGGGGGACTCCCTCCATCATTCGGGCGTCCGCTTCCATCAGGTAATCCCCTGCCTCTCAGAGAGAGAGAGAGAGCGTGAGAGAGAGCGTGAAACAGAGAGAGCGTGAGAGAGAGCCTGAGAGAGAGAGAGAGAGCCTGAGAGAGAGAGAAGAGAACCAGAGAGAGAGAGAGTGTAACAAAGAGAATGCCGTGAACCGGCCGTGCGTCGGTTCGGGCCCGGCGGCGTGCCCGCCGCCTCGCTGGGCCCGAGCTCCGGCCGGTGACTCCGCCGGCACCATGGGCAGCATCCGGTGGAGTAGTGGCGGTGATAGAGGAGAGAGAGAGGGCCAATCGGCCTCTCTCTCATGCAGTGACGAAAGCCAAACCGGCTTCCGTCGGTTGGTTTAGGCCCGGCGGCGTGCTCGCCGCCTCGCCGGGCCTGAGCTTCGGGCTGGCGCCTCCACCGGCGCCGGGCGTGCGTCCGGTGGAGGTCCGGCCGGCCATGGTGGCCGGCCGTGCCGCCGGCACAGTTGAAGCCGTGCGGACGATTAGAGAGAAAATGAGGGAATCAGAGAGGAATTGAATGAAATTAATGAGGATGGATTTAGGGGGGAGGCAAGTCACGGCGACAGCCGGCTCCGGTCCGGCTGACGGGCCAGGAGCTCCTGGGTTGTTCCTTTGGACGAACTTCCTCAGGTGGCCCTGTTGAATGAGATCTTCAATGGCTTTCTTCAGCTGCCGGCAGTCGTCGGTGTTGTGGCCATGGTCCCGGTGGTAGCGGCAGTAGAGGCTCTTGTTCCGGGGGATCTTCGGGTTGATGGGAGGAGGACGTTGCAGGTAAGGCTCCCCTTCGATCTCGAGCAGGATCTGGGATATGGGAGCAAGCAACGGAGTGTACGGCCCGTCTCTCGGTGCAGGAGGTCGAGGGCGGTTGTCTGGTCGGCGAGGAGGCTCGGGCCTCCTGGGGCGGGCTTCCGCAGGTTCTGGCTGGGCTGGCTTCCGGGGTACGTCCCGCCGGCCTCACGCCGAGAAAAGTCAGCTTCATCTGCCCGGATGTATTTCTGGGCGCGGATCAGGAGTTCGGAGTAGGAACCCGGCGGCTTCTTGTCAAGAGAATACGCGAAACGGGAAGGGCGGAGCCCTCGCTTCAGAGCCAAGGTAGCCACTGAGTCCTCCAAGTTATATACCTCCAGGCGGCCTCCTTAAACCGGGCGACGTAGTCTCGCAGGGACTCGCCATTCTTCTGCTGGACAGCAAATAGACTGTCCGCCACCCTCGGGATCTTCCGGCAGGCGTCAAAGTGGGCCAGGAAAGCCCTCTCCAACTGGCGAAAGGAGTCGATGCTCCGTGGCGGCAGGCGAGAGTACCAGGCCCGGGCAGCTTTTTTCAGAGTGGCAGGGAAGGCCACACACATAAGGGAGTCTGTGGCCCCCTGAACCTGCATGAGCACCTTGTAACTTTCCAAATGGTCCAGGGGGTCCGTAGTCCCGTCATAAGGGTCCAGCTGAGGAAGGCGGAACCGGGTAGAGATTGGCTCCTCCATGATGCGGCGGGACAGGGGAGGCCGACTGTCGTAATCAGTCTCCGGCAGGTGGGTGATTCGACGGCTAAGTTCTTCCAACTTCTGATTACACTCCTCGAGTCGCCGCTCAGCTCGGCGAGGCATCCGGCCATCAACGGAGCCCTCCCCTGAAGACTCAGAAGAAGAGCGGAGGCGACGATGTCGGCGCGCGCGCTCCGCCTCCTTTCCGTGCCGCCGCTTAGGAGAGATGCTGGCGTGGCGAGAAGGAGACCGGGGCCTTTTGGACGCCTCGCGGCGATGCGGCTTGGCTGGGGATCGGCGGTGATGATCTGCAGGAACGGGCGACCTCCGGCGGGAGGAGTGCTGGCTGGGCTGCACCGCCCAGGGACAGATGGGCTCGGCTCCGGCTGTCGCAAGGCTACTTGTTGCTGCTGCTGCATGCTTTTGACCGCCGCCGCCAGCGACTGGACCTGGGTGGCCAGGGCAGCGAATCGATCTTCTTGAAGTGGCTGTGGAGCAGATGCAGGGGCGCCATTCTGCGGAGCAGAAGGCCCTGCCTCCTGGAGGTTCGGAGGCTCTGGGAAACAAGATACGAGAGCTGGGGGGGCCTCCGCGGGTGGACCAGCCCCGCAGCGCTGCCTCCCAGCGCGACCGGCTGAAGCTCCCTTCATTCGAGTTGTCACCATGGCTTTAAGGTCTCGAGAAAGAAAGCCGCTGGTTCGAAGTCTCTCTTACACTCCCCCTTCCTGGCGCGCCAATCTGATGACGCCAAGTCACCTTCTTCGAACGTCGGGGAAAACGGACGTCTCGCTCCGGGAAATCCTGCAAGAAAAGTCCCCGGGGACCGGTGGCACCGGTGGGGACCCTCCGACGATCAAGTTAGTGGCTTGGGTTCAGACAAGGAACCACCCCCCGCGAAGAGAAGCTGGGGCAGTTAGGGTTTTTGCAGGGAGGAAGAAAGCTCAGAGAGAGTTCGGATCCCCTTACAGCCTGAATATGTCTCTTTTATACCTGTCTGAATACCGTGACGTGCAGCTTCGGAAGATTTCTTGTACTGTCGATGGATGTGACTGGGCTCCTATTGCTAGAGGCGGCGAGTCGTACATCCTAGTAAGGCATGGTGGCGCACAGAGGCATGCAATGCGCCAACGCGCCAAACATCGTTATGAGGCCCTTACCAACTTTACAGGAGTACAATGGTACTACGGCAAGGCACAGCCATGTGGAAATCATGCGTGAGCACCGTGCATGCTGACAGTTGCTGTTTTCGGCGGTTGAATAGTGTTGACCATGCACCCCGAGGCCTAGGGCCCCGGGGTTAAGAAATGATGACCCCACCCCGACCCCGAGGGGGTGCCGGAGGTGGGGAAATGACCGTTCACCCCGAGGCCGGTAGGGGCCCCGGGGTTAGAAATGATGACCCCACCCCGACCCCGAGGGGGTGCCGGAGGTGGGGAAATGACCGTTCACCCCGAGGCCGGTAGGGGCCCCGGGGTTAAGAAATGATGACCCCACCCCGACCCCGAGGGGGTGCCGGAGGTGGGGAAATGACCGTTCACCCCGAGGCCGGTAGGGGCCCCGGGGTTAAGAAATGATGACCCCACCCCGACCCCGAGGGGGTGCCGGAGGTGGGGAAATGACCGTTCACCCCGAGGCCGGTAGGGGCCCCGGGGTTAAGAAATGATGACCCCACCCCGACCCCGAGGGGGTGCCGGAGGTGGGGAAATGACCGTTCACCCCGAGGCCGGTAGGGGCCCCGGGGTTAAGAAATGATGACCCCACCCCGACCCCGAGGGGGTGCCGGAGGTGGGGAAATGACCACCCCGAGGCCGGTAGGGGCCCCGGGGTTAAGAAATGATGACCCCACCCCGACCCCGAGGGGGTGCCGGAGGTGGGGAAATGACTGACTGCCGTTACCTTGCTGATGACGTTGGGATCAGTCATATCAGATGCCCCCTCGCCCCTGGGGCGAAGCGGGTCCCACCGCTGAGGCCCAAGGGGCGTTCTCCACGTGGCTGATCCCTAGCCTTGTCCTTATGCGGACGGTACGGGGGATGCAAAGAGACGGCCTTCCGTACACGCCAGCCACGATCGCCCTCGAAAGTGAGGATCAGCTCTTCGAAGTCCGCGCGGAAAGGTGCGTAATGATTTCTTCCATTACGGCGATATCAACGGGGGCCCCACCATCGGTGGGGGCGTATCGCGCCGCGCGCTGGGGCATTCCTCGAGGCGAGCCAGCGTATGGTGAAGGGCCGCGTGGCCGACGGGACATGGCGGGATGTTTTGAAAACCCACAAAGCCAGGCGAGGGGGAAGGAACTGGCACATACCACCCATCATCGTCTTCCTCTTGCCTGTTCTAGTGCTCCTGCAACCTGCAAGCTCGCGTCCAGCTTTCCTTGTTTCTCCAGGTCAGCTCTTTCATCTTGATTCTTCTTTTTCATGAGTCTACCCTCTTGGACATCGGAGGACGGTTCTGAGGACCGTCCTCCCTCTGTGGGCCCCAAACCCCTTCTCCTTCTCCTCCAGTCGAATGGTCCTCTGATTCAGAGGACCACATTCCTTTGGCCCGGCGGCGGGCCGCCGGCGGAGCCGCCGGTGGAGCTCGTTGAGGGGTCGTCGGCCGGGGGTCGGGACCTCCTCGAGGGTGGAGGAATCCCCAGGGGGGGTAGCCTCCTCGATGACACGGTCGGATCTGGAAAGGATCCGGGCCCGTTATCGGATCCCTCAGGAGATCAACCTATTTCTTCCGACCCCCGACGACCGGGTTATCTCCTCCCGACCCGGTCGCGTAGCTTTTTACGAGGTCTGCCTACAGGTAGGCCTCCGTCCTCCTTTCCACCCTTTTTTATCACGCTCCTTGACTTCTATTCCTTAACCCCCTCCCAGCTAGTCCCGAACTCTTGTCGGGTAATTAGCGCCTTTGTTATCCTTTGTCATCGCCTAGGTATTACCCCTAGGGTCAGTTTGTTCCGTAACTTTTATTCTCTTCGGGCCCAGAAGGGATGGTGGGTGTTTCAGCCCCGACCCAATAGGGTCATTAAACTCCTTTTGCCTTCATCGATTAAGGGGTGGAAACCCCGTTTCTTTTTTGCTAATGTCGACCAAGTCCGGCCCCGGTGGGGGAACCCGACGAGGGAATGTCGACTGTCCAGCCTGGGGACCGGGAGGCGATGCTGACCGCCGAGGGTTTCTCCCATCGGGGTAAGTCCTTTTCGCACTGGCTGAAAACTTGACTTGTGCTGTGCAGCCCGAGGGCGAAGTTGTTAAAGGTCATCAAGAAAAGGGGCCGGGAAGGATCATCCGGGGGGCAGCAAGCCCGGCCCCAAAGCGCTTGGTGATCCGCCATTCTTCTGCTGGACAGCAAATAGACTGTCCGCCACCCTCGGGATCTTCCGGCAGGCGTCAAAGTGGGCCAGGAAAGCCCTCTCCAACTGGCGAAAGGAGTCGATGCTCCGTGGCGGCAGGCGAGAGTACCAGGCCCGGGCAGCTTTTTTCAGAGTAGCAGGGAAGGCCACACACATAAGGGAGTCTGTGGCCCCCTGAACCTGCATGAGCACCTTGTAACTTTCCAAATGGTCCAGGGGGTCCGTAGTCCCGTCATAAGGGTCCAGCTGAGGAAGGCGGAACCGGGTAGAGATTGGCTCCTCCATGATGCGGCGGGACAGGGGAGGCCGACTGTCGTAATCAGTCTCCGGCAGGTGGGTGATTCGACGGCTAAGTTCTTCCAACTTCTGATTACACTCCTCGAGTCGCCGCTCAGCTCGGCGAGGCATCCGGCCATCAACGGAACCCTCCCCTGAAGACTCAGAAGAAGAGCGGAGGCGACGATGTCGGCGCGCGCGCTCCGCCTCCTTTCCGTGCCGCCGCTTAGGAGAGATGCTGGCGTGGCGAGAAGGAGACCGGGGCCTTTTGGACGCCTCGCGGCGATGCGGCTTGGCTGGGGATCGGCGGTGATGATCTGCAGGAACGGGCGACCTCCGGCGGGAGGAGTGCTGGCTGGGCTGCACCGCCCTGGGACAGATGGGCTCGGCTCCGGCTGTCGCAAGGCTACTTGTTGCTGCTGCTGCATGCTTTTGACCGCCGCTGCCAGCGACTGGACCTGGGTGGCCAGGTCAGCGAATCGATCTTCTTGAGTGGCTGTGGAGCGATGCAGGGGCGCCATTCTGCGGAGCAGAAGGCCCTGCCTCCTGGAGGTTCGGAGGCTCTGGGAAACAAGATACGAGAGCTGGGGGGGCCTCCGCGGGTGGACCAGCCCCGCAGCGCTGCCTCCCAGCGCGACCGGCTGAAGCTCCCTTCATTCGAGTTGTCACCATGGCTTTAAGGTCTCGAAGAAAGCCGCTGGTTCGAAGTCTCTCTTACACTCCCCCCTTCCTGGCGCGCCAATCTGATGACGCCAAGTCACCTTCTTCAAACGTCGGGGAAAACGGACGTCTCGCTCCGGGAAATCCTGCAAGAAAAGTCCCCGGGGACCGGTGGCACCGGTGGGGACCCTCCGACGATCAAGTTAGTGGCTTGGGTTCAGACAAAGAACCACCCCCCGCGAAGAGAAGCTGAGGCAGTTAGGGTTTTGCAGGGAGGAAGAAAGCTCAGAAAAACAGAGTTCGGATCCCCTTACAGCCTGAATATGTCTCTTTTATACCTGTCTGAATACCGTGACTTGCAGCTTCGGAAGACCTTCTTTTGTACTGTCATGGACGTGACTGGGCTCCTATTGCTAGAGGCGGCGAGTCGTACATCCTAGTAAGGCATGGTGGCGCACAGAGGCATGCAATGCGCCAAACATCGTTATGAGGCATGATTACCACCTTTGCAGGACTACGGAATGGTACTACGGCAAGGCACAGCCATGCATGAGCACCGTGCTGACGGCGGTTGATAGAATGCACCCCGAGGCCGGTAGGGCCCCGGGGTTAGAAATGATGACCCCACCCCGACCCCGAGGGGGTGCCGGAGGTGGGGAAATGGCCACCCCGAGGCCGGTAGGGGCCCCGGGGTTAGAAATGATGACCCCACCCCGACCCCGAGGGGGTGCCGGGGTGGGGAAATGCACCCCGAGGCCGGTAGGGGCCCCGGGGTTAAGAAATGATGACCCCACCCCGACCCCGAGGGGGTGCCGGGGTGGGGAAATGTCACCCCGAGGCCGGTAGGGGCCCCGGGGTTAGAAATGATGACCCCACCCCGACCCCGAGGGGGTGCCGGAGGTGGGGAAATGGCCACCCCGAGGCCGGTAGGGGCCCCGGGGTTAAAATGATGACCCCACCCCGACCCCGAGGGGGTGCCGGGGTGGGGAAATGACCGTGCACCCCGAGGCCGGTAGGGGCCCCGGGGTTAAGAAATGATGACCCCACCCCGACCCCGAGGGGGTGCCGGAGGTGGGGAAATGATGCACCCCGAGGCCGGTAGGGGCCCCGGGTTGAGAAATGATGGTCCCACCCTCGACCCCGAGGGGGTGCCGGAGGTGGAGAAATGACAGTGACTGCCGTCACCTTTTTTGACGGCGTTGGGATCAGTCATATCAGAAGTCTTTGGCTCTGCATTGATTACCAAGAAATTAATAAGGTAACAGTGTGGAACAAGTATCCATTGTCGAGGTTTGATGATTTATTTGATCAACTCCAAGGAGCTCAGGTATTCTCGAAGATTGATCTTCGGTCAAGATACCATTAACTCAAGGTCAAGGCTGGGGATGTGCTTAAGACAGCATTCAGAACTAGGTATGGCCACTATGAGTTCTTGATGATGTCGTTTGGGTTGACTAATGCCCCGGCAGTATTCATGGACTTGATGAACAGAATCTTTAAGCCATACTTGGACCAGTTTATGGTGGTATTCATTGATGACATCCTGGTGTATTCTAGAAGCCAGGAGGAGCATGTTGACCACCTAAAGATTGTTCTGCAAACTCTTCGGAAGAAAAAGCTTTATGCAAAGTTGCAAATGTATGACTTCTGGTTGAGCCAAGTATCATTCTTGGTCATATAATATCTGAAGATGGCATATCTGTGGACCCAAAGAAGATTGAGGTAGTTGTAAACTAGAGTCAGCCTTCCAATGTATCCGAAGTAAGAAGCTTCGTAGGATTGGCTAGATATTATTGCAGATTCATGAAGGGCTTCTCTCGCATTGCTCTACCCCTGACTCGCTTGATCCAAAAGCAAGCAAAGTTTGATTGGACTGAGTGTGAGAGAAGTTTTTAGGAGCTGAAGCAATGCCTAGTATCAGCCCCCGTCCTTACCCTTCCATGAGGATCTGGAGGATTCACCCTATACACTTATGCTTCTCGGAAGGGATTGGGATGTGTTCTAATTCAAAATGAGAAGGTGATAGCTTATGCCTCCAGACAGCTAAAGTCATACGAGCAAAATTATCCTACCCATGACTTGGAGTTGGCCGCCGTAATTTTTGCCTTAAAGATTTGGCGGCATATCTATATGGAGAGGCATGTGATGTGTATACAGACCACAAAAGTCTAAAATACATCTTCACTCAGAAGGAGTTAAACTTGACGCAGAGGAGGTGGATGGAGCTACTAAAAGATTATGACCTGAACCTGCACTATCACCCAGGGAAGGCCAATGTGGTAGCTGATGCCTTGAGTAGGAAGTCCTCCTCGGAGTTGGATTTTATGATCACTTCTCAACCTCACATCCAGAGAGGCCTTGAGAAGTTGGAGGTTGAATTGCGAGTACAACGGTCCGATGGTCAAGTAGCAGCACTTGTACTCCAGCCCACCCTGCTTGATCGGATCAAGTCTTCCCAGAAAGAAGACTTGGACCTGCAAAGGATTAAAGAAGCTGTGAAGTCAGGGTTCAAAATGAATTTGTTATAATGAAGGATGGATCCCTGAGATTTGATGACAGGCTCTGTGTGCCAAATGTGGAGGAACTAAGAACAAAAATTCTAAGGGAGGCTCACTACTCTCCCTATGCAGTGCACCTAGGAGGCACCAAGATGTATAGAGACCTAAAAGAAAACTTTTGGTAGAAGGAAATAAAAAAAGAGATTGCTTAGTATGTGTCCAAATGTTTAGTATGTCAGCAAGTGAAGGTTGAGCATCAAAGGCCTGCGGGACACCTTCAGTCTTTGATGATTCCACAGTGAAAATGGGAGAAAATCACTATGGATTTTGTGACTGGACTGCCTAAGACCCCAAGGAGCAATGATGTAGTATGGTTCATTGTAGACAGATTGACAAAGTCAGCCCATTTCTTGCCATTTAAGGTTGGGATCTCCTGTGAGAGATTGGCCAACATGTATATTTAGCAAATTGTGAGGCTTCATGGCATTCCTGTATCTATTGTATCAGATTAGGATACTAGGTTTGTGTCCCAATTCTGGAAGAGTCTTCATAGAGCTCTAGGGACCAAACTGAACTTTAGCACAGCCTTTCATCCCCAGACAGATGGGCAGTCTGAGAGGACCATACAGATCCTGGAGGACATGTTACGAGCCTGTGTAATGGACTTGGGTGGTGCTTGGGACAACCACTTATCTTTAGTAGAATTTGCTTATAATAATAGTTACTAAGCCAGTATCCAGATGGCTCCATTTGAGACTCTGTATGATAGAAAATGTAGATCTCCCTTATGTTGGGATGATGTGGGAGAGAAAAAATTGTTGGGCCCTGAACTAATTCGACAGACAGTAGAGAAGGTGCAGTTGATCAAATACGAAGGATTTTCATTGTTTTGAAGGAAAAGAGAAAGAGCCCTAAATCTTCAACTTCTCTTCAACAAGCTTTAGCCAAGAATCAAAGTTCAAATATGTTTGGCTGATTCAGAGGAGAAGAGGAAAAGAAGAAAAGCTCAACCTCAAATTGCTTCAAAAACAGGCTTTTCAATTCTTACTTATTTACATTGCATATTTGCTCATTTAAGGAGTTGTTAATTGTTGTAAACTATTTTCTAAATTTCTTGTGTTTTAATTCAATCAGGGGATTGAATTAGTTAAGGTAGTTGACCTCGGGGTAAGCTAAGTGTAGCTTACATTGGGTTGTGTGCTGGTGAACCCGTCAAAACCAGCTAGGTTCGTTGTGACCCCGTGTAAAACAATAAGTTCAAGTTATGATCTTGGAAAACAACTCAGTTGTAATCAGGGTGAATATAGTGTGGACCCAAGAGTTGCTTGGGAGTGGACGTAGGTGTAGATAACACTAAACCACTATAAACCTTTTTATGTTTGTCGTGCTTATTACTCTCTCTCTCATTTATATTGTGTTTATTATTTACTGCATCTCTTCACTTGTGCACATTAACTTAGCGAAATTGGTTTTTAAGTATAAATTTTTTAAAGAATCTAATTCACCCCCCTCTTGGGTTGCCATCTGGGCCAACAATTGGTATCAGAGCTTGTGCTCATTTCAGCTTGATTTAACGATCAAGAGCTAATGATCCAAATGGTAGCTCAAGCTGGATCATCTTTTTCTGAAGGTCAATCCACCAACTGACCTCCTTTGTTTAGTGGCACAAATTATTCATATTGAAAAGCTAGAATGAGAATTTTTATTCAAGCTTTAGATTATGAATTATGGAGTGTCATTATTAATGGTCCTAGCACTCCCACACACATTGTTGATGGATCTATAGTTCCTAAGCCTGAAAGGAACTGGAATGAAAATGATAGGAAAATGGCTCAGCTCAACACCAAAGCCATGAATGTCCTATACTATTCTTTGGATGCAAATGAATTCAACAAAATATCCACTTGCATTTCAGCCAAAAAAATATGGGATAGGTTGGAAGTTACTCATGAGGGTACCAACCAAGTTAAGGAATCTAAAATTAACATACTAATGCACAAATATAACTATTTAGCATGGAATAAAATGAGTCAATCACATGCATGTACACTAGATTCACTGATATTGTAAATGGTTTAAAAAGTATTGGTAAGACTTATACTAACTCTGAATTAGTACGCAAAATTCTTAGGTCTCTTCCAAGATCATGGGAAGCCAAAGTGACAGCAATCCAAGAAGCCAAAGACCTAAACATTCTACCTTTAGAGGAGCTACTTGGATCCCTAATGACCTATGAGCTAACAATGAAACAACATCAAGAGAAAGAGGTGAAAAAGAAACGAACAATCGCACTCAAGGCTGCAGAAGATAAAAAGAGTAGCAGTGAAGATGATGATGAGACAGCTCTCCTTGCTAGAAAATTCAAAAAATTTATGCAAAGAAGGAGACCCTTCCATAAGAGAAAGTCTGAAATAAGAATGAAAGGAGAAAGAGAAAAAGAAAGAGATAAGGACAAGGATAAGGATCCCTTAATATGTTATGAATGTAAGAAATCGAACATTTTAGATCTGAATGTCCTCAATTGAAGAAGGGATATAAAAAGAAAAAGAAAGCCTATGTTGCAACTTGGAGTGAGTGAAGAATCTTCATCCGAAGAAGAACAAAAAGAGGTTGACAACATATACTTCATGGCGAACGACAATGAGGTAAATTTTGAAACCCCCAATGTTGATTTCACTTTTGATGAGTTATATGATGCTTTCAATGAATTAGTTAGTGATTTTAAGATTTTGAGAAACAAGAACAAGTCATTGAAAATTGAAATTTTAGATCTTCTTAAAATGAAAGATAAACTTGTTTTTGAGATCAAAAATTTGAAATCTGAAAAAGAAGACATATTGAAGGAAAAAGAATCAATTTCTAATGAAAACCTTAATTTAAAGAAAGAAGTTGATAAGTATAAGAATATTGTTGATAAATTTATAAATAGCTCAGAAAAACTTAATTTACTATTAAACAATCAAAAAGCTATTTTTGATAAAGCCGATTTAGGATATAGACCACATATGAAACAAAAATTTGTCACAATTTCTTTGTAAAGAAAAATGATATTTCATGTTAACATTGTAACAAGAAAGGATATAAATCTTATGAATGTAATTTCAAAATATCTCATAAGAAATTAAATCTTAAAGGCAAGAAAATATGGGTTCCAAAAGGAACAATCTTTATTGCTACTAACCATGAAGGACCCAAGAAGGCTTGGGTACCTAAACATAAGATTTGATTGTCTTGCAGGAGTGTCTTGCGGCCAAAGGATCAAAAAGGAAATGGTATCTTGATAGTGGCTGCTCAATACACATAACGGGTGACAAGGAGCAATTCATTACCATTGAAATCAAAAGAGAAGGAGTTGTAACTTTGGAGATAATGGCAAAGGCCAAATTATGGGCTTTAGTAAAATTCAAATAACTCCCTTCACTTTTATTAAAAATATTTTATATGTAGATGGATTAAAGCATAATTTGATTAGCAGTAGACAACTGTGTGATAAAGGTTTCAAAGTTTCCTTTGAAGCTTTTATTTGCACTGTATCAAATCCCATTGACAATAGCATTATATTTATTGAAAATAGAAATGACAATGTATACTTAATTGATTTAGATAATTTGTCTACTAGTAATCATTGCTTAATTGCTGATAATGCTAAAGTGAATGAGATTGGAAGGCTATGGCATCGTAGATTAGGTCATGCAAGCACACACTTGATTTCAAAATTGATTAGAATGGATTTAGTTAAAGAACTTCCAAAACTGGATTTTAAAAATAATAGAATTTGTGATGCATGTCAATTTGGAAAACAAACTAGAAATTCTTTCAAATCTAAAAATATTGCTTCTACTTCTAGGCCACTAGAGCTACTTCATATGGACCTTTTTGAACCTACTAGAACCACTAGTCTAGGAGGAAAGAAATATGGTCTTGTGATAGTAGATGATTATTTTAGATTCACTTGGGTATTATTTTTAGCTTACAAAGATGAGACTTTCCCTATATTTTTGAAATTCTTCAAGAAAGTCACAAATGAGAAAAAAAATACCATAGTGTCTCTTAGAAGTGATCATGGAAATAAGTTTGAAAATCATTTGTTTGAAAATTTCTGCATTGAAAATGGCATTCATCATAACTTTTCTGCACCTAGAATACCTCAAAAAAATGGAGTTGTAGAAAGGAAGAATAGGACTCTAGAAGATATGGCCCGTACCATACTATGTGAAAGCCAACTCTCAAAGTACTTCTGGGTGGAAGCTATAAACACGGCATGTTACATCCTAAATAGAGCTTTAATTAGACCAATCCTTAAGAAAACTTCTATGAATTGTGGCATAATAGGAAACCTAACATTAGTTACTTTCATGCATTTGGTTGTCAATGTTTTATTCATAATAATGGTAAAGACAATCTTGGAAAGTTTGACGCTAAATCTGATGAAGGTATATTCTTAGGATATTTCACTTCTAGCAAAGCTTATAGAGTATTTAATAAGAAGTATTTGATTGTAAAAGAGTCAATTCATGCAGTATTTGATGAGCCTTTGGCATCAAGTTCTGAAAAGATTGATGATGAGGAAGATACAAATTTACTTGAAAGAGATATTAAAAAATTAAATATATATGTATTTTCAAATCATGAACCTGAAGCTAAAGATAATGATTCACCTAAGGATGATGATATTGATACTACTCGTAATGATGTAGATCTACCTAGAGATTGGAGATATGCTTATGGTCATCCCAAGGAATTGATTATAGGTGATCCATCTCAAGGTGCAAGAACTAGATCATCAATGAGAAATATCAATAATCATCTTGCATTTGTATCTTATATAGAACCTAAAACTATCGAGGAAGTCGAAAAAGATAGTAATTGGATGTTAGCTATGCAAGAGGAATTAAATCAATTTACTAGGAATAAAGTATAGACCCTAGTAGATAGACCCAAAGACCATCCTATTATAGGATCTAAATGGGTGTTTAGAAATAAATTAGATAAAAATGACATAGTAATTAAAAATAAAGCTAGATTAGTTGCAAAAGGATATAATCAAGAAGAAGGAATTGATTTTAATGAAACTTTTGCACTCGTTGCTAGATTAGAGGCAATTAGATTATTACTTGCATTTGCATATCATATGAACATTAATTTATTTCAAATGGATGTGAAAAGTATATTTTTAAATAGATTTATAAATAAAGAAGTTTTTATTGAACAATCACCTAGTTTTGAATACCATGAATTTTTAAATCATATTTTTAAACTACACAAAGCACTTTATGGTTTAAAACAAGCACCTAGAGCTTGGTATGATAGGTTAAGTAAATTTCTAATTGAAAATGATTTTACTAGAGAAAATGTTGATAAAACCCTATTTTTGAAAAGAAAAGATAAAGATTTATTAGTAGTATAAATCTATGTAGATGATATTGTATTCGATACTACTAACGATCTTCTATGTCAAGAGTTTGCAAAGTTGATGCAGGATGAATTTGAGATGAGCAAGATGGGAGAACTTAACTTCTTCCTTGGACTACAAATCAAACAAGAAAGAGAGGGAATTTTCATCAACCAAACAAAGTACACGAAAGAAATTCTTAAAAAGTTTGGTATGGAATCAATTAAACCCCTTTGAATACCTATGAGTCCTTCATGAAAATTGGATAAAGATGAAGATGGTAAGCAAGCTGATCAAAAATATTATAGAGGTATGATCGGTTCTCTACTTTATTTAAAGGCAAGTAGACCTGATATTATGTTTGTTGTTTGCTTATGTGCTAGATATCACTCTGAACCTAAAGAATCTCACTTAATTGTTGTAAAAAGAATTCTAAGATATTTAAGCGGAACTAAAAATGTAGGATTATGGTATTCTAGAGACTCAACATTAAATTTGATTGCATATTCTGATTCTGATTTTGCTGGTTGTAAACTAGATAGAAAAAGTACAAGTGGTGCATGTCAATTTTTAGGCAGTAACTTAATCTCTTGGTTTAGCAAAAAGCAAAATTTGGTTGCACTATAAAATGCTGAATATGTTGCAGCTGAAAGTTGTTGTGCTCAATCCTTTGGATTAAGCAACAACTTGAAGATTATTGTATATACTTAATAAAACATAAATTAAATGTGATAACACTAGTGCAATAAATCTAACTAAAAATCCAATTCAACATTCAAGAACAAAGCACATAGAAATAAGACATCATTTTATTAGAGAACATGTAGCTAATAATGATGTTTGTCTTGATTATGTTTGTACTAATGAACAATTAGCGAACATATTTACAAAACCCCTAAGTGAAGAGAGATTTTGTTATCTTAAGGAGAATTAGAAATTTGTGACCCATCAAAATGATTTTGAAACTTCTAGGAATGGCTATCTAGAACTCAATTATTTTCTTGAAAAATCTTTTTGATTCTAAGGAAAACTTATCTAGATTTTTGAACCCTTTGATTCATCACATTCCAAGGAATTTTATCCAAATTTTATTGATTAGTTTGACAAGTTTCAGATCCTTTGAAAATCTAATTTTGTTTCACTGAAACTGTCTTGAGTCGACACCTCTATTTGTGGAGTCGACACCCTGCCTGTGTAGTTTTTTGTGTGACCTTGGAGCCGACACCCGCCTTTGCGGAGCCGACTCTATTTCGAGTGCTGACTATGTTAGCGACTTGGAGTCGACACCCTGCTTTGTGGGAGCTGACACCTTGTAGTCCCAAGTTGACTATATTAGGGCAGAGTCGACACCTATTCGACCCCATTTGATTTCTAACTCTTTCAGAACTCACTCCAAACCTTCCAAAACCTAGAATCTATCTAATCCATCACTCCCTAGCAATCTATGGCACCTAAGCGCCGAGGATCGATATTCGGAGCGCTGGTGATGATAGGGAAAAGAACTGTGAGGCATCCGGCATGTCAGCCCTCGCCCAGTTCATCTTCAACATCATCGTCCTCCACTCCCAGTGCCATCCCTGGTCCGTCTTCTCCACATGTAGATCTCTTAGCAGGGAAAGTTATAACCATGAGAAGAAAGGCAGATTTCGGATCTTTTGATGCAGAGGGATTCTCTCTTGGATGGCAGATTAAAGAAATGGGACTAGAGAAGGTATGTTCACTGGATGTTCCACGTATCCGGCTATTGTTAAGGATTTTTATCTTAATTTGTCTAGAGGAGATGGAGGCCTTGTCAGTTATGTGAGAGGAACTAGAATCCACCTTACTTCTGAAATTTTGGGAAGTCTGTTAGAAATTCCTATGATTGGACCTATTGCCAACTCCCATAGCAATAGAGGTGAGGCATTATCAAGAATGCTTGGCAAAAATGTAGCTGAATTTGAGATAATTAGGGCTAATCAGTTGCCCCTAGAGCTAAGACTTTTACATAACATCTGTAGTAAAATCTTTTTTCCCAAGACCAGACGATTTGAGTATGTATCCGAGAGGGATGTTGTGGTAATGGATTCTGTTGTGACCGGCCAACCAATAAATTTACCTGGAATGATGATTTGGTATATGGCCGAAGCTAGTAATAAGAAGAGGTTAACCTTATCCTATGGTATGATTCTGACCATGGCCTTTCAGAGCCAAGGTATGAATATATTGAATAATGAGCCTTTAAAGAGCCTTAGACATACAGATTATTATAATAATGCTACTTTGCATCGTATGAGATTCGTGAAGATCAATGGCAAATGGGAAAGAAAAGAAAATCTGGATGATGGTACAGCTGAGGCTGAGACTGTAGCGCCTGGTCCATTTGTTGTAGGACCTTATATGAGACATCTTTCACCTGACCCCAGCAGTCCTACACCTCCAGCACCAACACCTGTCCCTACCTCCTTTGCTCAAGCTTCTACTAGTTTTTTTGAGACTCAGATGGAGTAGCTGAGAGAATTATTTATGAGTCATGAAGCTAAAATGAAAAATGAACTTGAGAATCATCTTATTTCCCGACGCTTAAATGGCCTTTTGACGCTTTTTAAAGTGTTGCTAGGTGGCAAAGAAAATAAAAAGCATCGGGAAAAATAACAGTGCCACGGCAAATTACTTTGCCGATGCTTTAAAACACATCGGCAAATTATTTTGCCGACGCTTTAAAACACATCAGCAAATTACTTTGTCGACGCTTTAAAACGGGTCGGCAAGTTACTTTGCCGACGCTTTAAAATGCATCGGCAAAGTAATAATCTAACGCTTTAAAAAGCGTCGGCACAGTTATTTTTCAAGCGTCGGGATTATAAATTTGCCAGTTGTTTAAAGCGTAATTTTGTCATCGGCAAAGTAATAATCCAATGTTTTAAAAAGCGTCGGCACAGTTATTTTTCAAGCGTCGGGATTATAAATTTGCCGGTTGTTTAAAGCGTAATTTTGCCGACGCTTACAATAGCATCGGCATCTCCAACGATAATTTTTAAAAAAAAAAAAATTACAAACATTTAAATTAAACATGTATAATAATGTAATTAATAATTACATTACATTAAATTTATATTAAACTACAATGAAATCATAACAAACATAAAATCACATTGCATACATTCTTAAAATCCAAATTAAAATTTCAAATATAAATTTCATTACAATCAATTAAGAGAGTTATAATTTAAAGTTTAACAAAATTTAAAAATACAGAAAATGGAAGATCTAAAATAAAAGTAGGCGAGGTCAATGATCTGTAGGAGGAAGATCGTCACCCTGTCTGCTCCGATCTGATGCTCCAGGAGCCTATAAGAATAATTAAAAAAGTTTAATTTGCTTAACTATCAATTACAATATATTAGATAAATAATTGATATAATATAATAATATATATTAATAATATATGTATTTATCTGGTGTGGAATAAACATGTGTACGATAGATGTAAGCCGCTCAATATGCTCTCTCATAGAATCACTGCTCTATCGGCGGCACTCCTCCATTGTATCTCCTCCATCGCTGTATCTTATACGACACTCCTCTGTCGCATCTCCTCAATCTCATGCTCAAGTCTGCGAATACCATCTACAACATCTATAGCATCACGTTCATGTCTAATCATCTCAGATAACTGAGTGGGGGTAACTCCAACTCCATAACCCATCACTCAACCATAGCGCTTCGGCCCCATCAGCTCCGTAAACACCTCGGCCTCAATGCGACTACTCTGTGTAGATGCTGTAGAGTCATCAACACGCTCAGCAATAAGAGCTGTAGCTCTTTCCTGTATTAATTTAAAAAAATTAGTTAGATCTTACTGAATAACAAAATCAAATTAAAATCATTGCATGAAATAAATTGTAATGAACAATAAGAGCTGTAGCTCTTTCCTATATTAATTTAAAAAAAATTAGTTAGATCTTACTGAATAACAAAATCAAATTAAAATCATTGCATGAAATAAATTATAATAAGTAATTACATATAAGTCCCTCAGCTCATCTCTGACAAAAGTGCCATCATGGTGAGTATGAGTCATCCGGTAAAACTCCACCTCACCGGGTTTCCACCCATGCTCATCCATCTACAAGAAAAATTACATTTTTGTAAAACTAAATTTAATATTGATCAAGCTAGTTGCATGCAAAAAGTTTTCAACATTTACTTGGGTAGATTATAAAAGGTTCATTCAAAAATTACGTGAACTCTTGCATGACCTGTAAACCCCCGGTAATTTAATTGTAGGGAGGATAACTCTCGGTATTTAATTGGGGTGGTATTTAATTGGGGTGGCACCTAGTGTTATTATGACATTTAAATTCCCTGTATGTCGCTTGGATTCCCGAGTCGTGTCTGATGGGTTTCCGAGTCCTTGGGCTGAAGCGTTGCGTAGGGAATTATTTATATGATGGAGGGGGGACTCCCTCCATCATCCGGGCGTCCGCTTCCATCAGGTAATCCCCTGCCTCTCAGAGAGAGAGAGAGAGAGAGCAGGAGAGAGAGAGAAAGCGTGAGAAAGAGCGTGAGAGAGAGCCTGAGAGAGAGAGAGAGAGCCTGAGAGAGAGAGAAAGAGAACCAGAGAGAGAGTGTAACAGAGAGAATGCCGTGAACCGGCCGTGCATCGGTTCGGGCCCGGCGGCATGCCCACCGCCTCGCCGGGCCCGAGCTCCAGCCGGTGACTCCGCCGGCACCATGGGCAGCGTCCGGCAGAGTAGTGGCGGTGATAGAGGAGAGAGAGAGGGCCAATCGGCCTCTCTCTCATGCAGTGACGGAAGCCAAACTGGCTTCCGTCGGTTGGTTCAGGCCCGGCGGCGTGCTCGCCGCCTCGCCGGGCTTGAGCTTCGGGCTGGCGCCTCCACCGGCGCCGGGCGTGCGTCCGGTGGAGGTCCGGCCGGCCATGGTGGCCGGCCGTGCCGCCGGCACAGTTGAAGCCGTGCGGACGATTAGAGAGAAAATGAGGGAATCAGAGAGGAATTGAATGAAATTAATGAGGATGGATTTAGGGGGAGGCAAGACATGGCGACAGCCGGCTCCGGTCCGGCCAATGGTGGCCGGACCGCCCCTAATTTCGCCAGGGAAGTCGCCGGCATGGTGACAGTCCAAGCGGATAATCGGAGAGTGAGAGGATGATTTAGAGAGAGATAGAGGGAGGGTGGCCGGCCGCGGCGGCGACCGGCTCTGGCCCGGCCTTCGGTGGCCGGACCGCCGTGGATACGGCCGGCGGCGGCCCTGGCCGCCGGCGTCTTTTTAGTCCCCTATTTCGGAAGAAACAGGGGATCGTGGATGTATTTGTTGCTGGGCCGGCTGGGCCGGCCGGTCTGGGCCTATTGGACCGTTTTATAGGGCCATTTTAGATAGAGTTTTTGGGCCCTGTAACGGGCCAAAAAATATTAAATAATTATATGGTTGGAATCTAGGTTGAATCTAGTTTCTGGGGATGATTTTACTTCCCAATTTGAGTGAGTATGGTGAGAGATATTCGAGTCCGAAGTTGGGCCCGTGGATTGGTCAGGGTAGAGTCTTAGGAATCATTTCATTATCCAGATTTTAATCATTTAATTGTGTAAAATGATCCAGTAGGTATCCCGACATCTGATTAGATGATATATCTATTGGATTGCGTGCAAAGGTAAGTAAGCCAGTTATCAGTTTATTAAATAATTTGTTCAGGATATGCGTAGTTAAATTGTGATATGAAGAATTATTATTGGCTAAATTGTAAGTAGATGTATGTTATGAATACATGGCTGTTATGTACTATGATTTCATGTGTGGATGCTATACATGAGAGATGCAGTTATTATGCATGAGAAATGCAGTTGTTATGCATGATTATGACATTGATGTGATATATTACATGCAATTGTTCAGTAAGTATAATCCACTGTTTTACTACATGATTGATGTATTGATGTATTGATGTGATGTGAGGTACTGTTATGTGTCGCCGCGGTTCTCCTTTATGCTGTCATACCACACACACGTCTAGAGGACGTGTTCTGATGGATTTCGACATGGCGTGACCCTGGTATCTCGACCTTTTAGTAGGGGGGATGCTTCAAGGGAATGCTTGTTGGTACATTATTGGCGTGACCCTGGTATCTCGACCTTTCGGTAGGGGGGATGCTTTAAGGGAATGCTTATTGGTACATTATTGGCGTGACCCTGGTATCTCGACCTTTTAGTAGGGGGGATGCTTCAAGGGAATGCTTGTTGGTACATTATTGGCGTGACCCTGGTATCTCGACCTTTCGGTAGGGGGGATGCTTTAAGGGAATGCTTATTGGTACATTATTGGCGTGACCCTGGTATCTCGACCTTTCGGTAGGGGGGATGCTTTAAGGGAATGATTGTTGATACATTATTGGCGTGACCCTGGTATCTTGACCTTTCAGTAGTGAGATGCTTTAAGGGAATGCTGGCTGGTACATTATTGAGATATTGCAGGGCCGTGGGTCACATTTACAGTTACCATTGAGAGTATAAACAGTGGGTTTACTTATAAAGTATAATTGAGCAATTATGGATGCAAATGATTGGTATTATATTCATAAGTGCCGCCGCGGTTCTCCTTTGCTATGGCCATACACATCTAGAGGATGTGCTCAGATGAGGCATTGCAGGGCCGTGGGACACGCATGATATAATACTTACATTGCATAATGGAGTGATCGTGAATGCAAAAGAATGAATTATATTTATATGTGCCGCCGCGGCTCTTCTTTGTTATGGGGCATTGCAGGGCCGTGGGACATATATGATATAATATAACAATTGGAATGCTTTATATGCACTGATAATTTGCTATGATATAATACAACAATGATGAGTGCAAATGATTTGAATTATATTTATATGTGCCACCACGGCTCTCCTTTGTTATGGGGCATTGCAGGGCCTTGGGACACATATGATATAATATAACAATGATGGGCTTACTTACATTGCACATTTGAGTATTTGTGAAATGTTTATGCATGCAGATCATTTATATGCTTATTGATTGCTATGCTATGATTTGACTGTATAACGTGGTTTACTTACTGAGTGTAATCTCATAAAAATATTATAATATTTTTGCTACAGGACCATGAGATTTGAGAATAACATGTTGGAGTGATGGACCTCAACTCAAATAAAATATAGATTTGTTTTATTGCTATACCAGTGTATGCCCAGACTATATTATTGTGGTGTGTAAGGAACCATAGGTTCGTTGGAGCTTCTATGAAGTGGATTCATATGTTGATGTAACCCCTGTAATGCTTATGTGTAGGGCTTGTAGCCCAAATCTTTAATTAGGAATTGTATTAAAGACATGGACTTGAATGATATATAGGTGGTTGCTTTTCTTGAATTCAGTGTCATGTTTCGGGACGCCTTGCGTGCCCGGCACGCGGCGGGTTGTCACCCTAGCTCAAAAAATTTTGGATCTGGGGCGTGATAGCTTTTATGGTATCAGAGCTTAGGTTATGACCCTAGGGACACTGACATATTGACATGATAACAGGTGGAGAACTTATGACTCTAGGGACATGGACATATTGACATGATAACAGGTAGAGAACTTATGACCCTAGGGACACAGGACATATTGACATGATAACACGTAGAGAACATATTTTGATGACATTATACTTAGAGTCACCTGACACATTAATTTATGATGATATTAACCACATCCAATTTACCAGGAATTAGTTATGGCTTGCCATACTAGGAACCAACAGTATGAGGAGGACTCTCTGGCCGGTAATGCTGATCAGCCGGTGAGTCAAGGAACTACTGGAGGTATGGCCCCTGCCAACCCGGTAGGTACTGAGACCAGCGATTCCAGTCCGAGATGCTTCAAGCTCTCGTGGGTATGGCTCAGTCTATGCAAGACATGCAGCATCAAAGTACGCAGCGGAAGCGTGGTGGGCCCATAACCCACAGGACCCAGGTTATGACCTTAGGGATATATGCATAATGACACTCTAGGCAAAATACTTGGATGACATTGAGACAATTATGACTTTCAAGGAATTTCATGAACTATGCTTTGGGAGCTTGAAATTTTAAAGTTTATTAAGATATTAATTGAATTACAAGTCTGATAGGAATTGAGAATGAACCATCGCAAGTCAATAATATTATGTGGGCTCCCTAGCTGGTAGCATCGATCAGTAAGGAGGTCAAGGGGCTTCTAGAGGTTTTAGCTCCATTAAACTTGTTGAAATGATTCGTAGCAATTTTAGACCTTTAAATAATATGGGTAGATGAAATTTTAATTGGATATGCAATAAAAGACAGATGAATATATGGAATATGACATAGTAGTGGGAAATTTCAATTGATGACTAACATGACTAAGATATCATCATTATGTTCATATTGCAATTGAGTTGATATGTGGGTTTGGAGTTAGTAAATTTAAATCTGAATTTGAATGTGGATATAATGAATCTTAATTGTAGAACTTACATTATTGATATTGTAAGATTATGAACTCATCTGCTGGTTATAGGGATGATTAATATTGATGATATTTTGGGAATGGAATAGTTAATTACATGTTTTTGATTAATCACAATTGAGTACTTTCTGAATTCGAGTCGGGATGGATAAATTATCAATCAGCCATGAGTGGCATATCTATTTTCAAGGAAAAAGGAGGGAGATGATTTTATCAATTATGGATTATGGTTAAGGATACATGTTATATCACTTTCAAGTCACGATGAGATCACTATAATTTTCTAATTATGTCTTTTGGATGGTAAGTGCATTTTCATTCTTAATTAATCTTATAAGACATGTATCCATCTGAGCTAGATCAGGGAGGTCACTTTGAGTTATTCGAAGGGTTGAATTAGTTGGTCATGTTATGGAATGAGACATTACATAATCTATAGATAATTTTGATAGTCATTGGTAACAAAATAATCAACTCATGGTTTTGAATCATTTAAATCATAATATTCATTGAGAATAAACTGACCTATTTAAAGAGAAATTGATTGGTTATGGTGGTATTATTGATAAATATGAAGGAGATAAATTAATTATACTGATGATTAGTGATGACACCATTATTCAAAAAAAAATGAATTTTAATTACGATAATTATGAAAGATATCTTAAATGATTGGCATAATGTTCATTGATGTTAGCTTGTAGTATTCAAGAGTGAAACAAAGTATATTATGATGATTGATATAAGTGTCGTAATGATTAATGGTACATTCAACTATTCAAGAGTTGAGAGAGCATTGAAAGAAGATTATCTTATACCTAATTCACAAGAATTTCGAACTGTCTTATCAAGGAATCGAGAGTACCTGATATGTTGCTAACCTTAAGTATGGAAGACATTATACATGTAATAGACAACTGCAAAAACCAATAAGATTTTAGATGTTATACTGTGAGCCTGTGTAATGGGTTTAAGAGGTACTTGGTATTGTTCTTACCCTTAAATGAAATTGCTTATTTATTGATTACCAAGCCAATATTCAAATGGATTCATTTCAATTGTCTACGATATAAGGTATAGATTTCCTTTATATTGAGATGATGTGAGAGCGATAATTTTGGACTGAGCTTGTTTAGCAACTATGAAAAGTATCATTAATTAAAGCAGTTTTCGTAGCTCAAAGTAAATAGAAAAGTTATGTTAATGATCAAAAGAAGGATTTGAAATTTCAGGTTAAAGATCATTGGGAAGTTTTGCTAACCAATGATGTTATGAGGTCTGTGTTAGAGGTGACTTGAGCCACAAAATATTGTGTCATTTGAAACTTTGATCAAGATAAAGGAAGTGTCTTATCGCTTAACACTGCTTTCATTACTCTTTGTAGTGTTCAATGTGTTTCATACCTTTATGACTGAGAAGGTATATTTCAAACCACGTTATGTGTTAGAACTTGAACCAATTTAGCTGATTATGAGATAGAAATTTGGATTTGTATCCTATTGGATGTATAGCAAATTTCGAGGCCGAAATTTTTATAAGGGGGGGAGAATGTAAACCCCCGGTAATTTAATTGTAGGGAGGATAACTGTCGGTATTTAATTGGGGTGGTATTTAATTGGGGTGGCACCTAGTGTTATAATGACATTTAAATTCCCTGTATGTCGCTTGGATTCCCGAGTCGTGTCTGATGGGTTTCCGAGTCCTTGGGCTGAAGCATTGTGTAGGGAATTATTTATATGATGGAGGGGGGACTCCCTCCATCATTCGGGCGTCCCCTGCCTCTCAGAGAGAGAGAGAGAGAGCAGGAGAGAGAGAGAAAGCGTGAGAGAGAGCGTGAAACAGAGAGAGCGTGAGAGAGAGCCTGAGAGAGAGAGAGAGAGCCTGAGAGAGAGAGAAAGAGAACCAGAGAGAGAGTGTAACAGAGAGAATGCCGTGAACCGGCCGTGCGTCGGTTCGGGCTCGGCGGCGTGCCCGCCGCCTCGCCGGGCCCGAGCTCCGGCCGGTGACTCCGTCGGCACCATGGGCAGCGTCCGGCGGAGTAGTGGCAGTGATAGAGGAGAGAGAGAGGGCCAATCGGCCTCTCTCTCATGCAGTGACGGAAGCCAAACCGGCTTCCGTCGGTTGGTTCAGGCCCGGCGGCGTGCTCGCCGCCTCGCCGGGCCTGAGCTTCGGGCTGGCGCCTCCACCGGCGCCGGGCGTGCATCCGGTGGAGGTCCGGCCGGCCATGGTGGCCGGCCGTGCCGCCGACACAGTTGAAGCCGTGTGGACGATTAGAGAGAAAATGAGGGAATCAGAGAGGAATTGAATGAAATTAATGAGGATGGATTTAGGGGGGAGGCAAGTCACGGCGACAGCCGGCTCCGGTCCGGCCAATGGTGGCCGGACCGCCCCCAATTTCGCCAGGGAAGTCGCCGGCATGGTGACAGTCCGAGTGGATAATCGAAGAGTGAGAGGATGATTTAGAGAGAGATAGAGGGAGGGTGGCCGGCCGCGGCGGCGACCGGCTCTGGCCCGGCCTTCGATGGCCGGACCGCCGTGGATTCGGTCGGCGGCGGCCCTGGCCGCTGGCGTCTTTTCAATCCCATGTTTCGGAAGAAACAGGGGATCGTGGATGTATTTGTTGCTGGGCCGGCTGGGCCGGCCGGTCTGGGCCTATTGGGCCATTTTATGGGGCCATTTTAGACAGAGTTTTTGGGCCCTGTAACGGGCCGAAAAATATAAATAATTATATGGTTGGAATCTAGGTTGAATCTAGTTTCTGGGGATGATTTTACTTCCCAATTTGAGTGAGTATGGTGAGAGATATTCGAGTCCGAAGTTGGGCCCGTGGATTGGTTAGGGTAGAGTCTTAGGAATCATTTCATTATCCAGATTTTAATCATTTAATTGTGTAAAATGATCCTGTAGGTATCCCGACATCTGATTAGATGATATATCTGTTGGATTGCGTGCGAAGGTAAGTAAGCCAGTTATCAGTTTATTAAATAATTTATTCAGGATATGCGTAGTTAAATTGTGATATGAAGAATTATTATTGGCTAAATTGTAAGTAGATGTATGTTATGAATACATGGCTGTTATGTACTATGATTTCATGTGTGGATGCTATACATGAGAGATGCAATTATTATGCATAAGAAATGCAGTTGTTATGCATGATTATGACATTGATGTGATATATTACATGCAATTGTTCAGTAAGTATAATCCACTATTTTACTACATGATTGATGTATTGATGTATTGATGTGATGTGAGGTACTGTTATGTGTCGCCGCGGTTCTCCTTTATCCTGTCATACCACACACACGTCTAGAGGACGTGTTCTGGTGGATTTCGACATGGCGTGACCCTGGTATCTCGACCTTTCGGTAGGGGGGATGCTTCAAGGGAATGCTTGTTGGTACATTATTGGCGTGACCCTGGTATCTCGACCTTTTAGTAGGGGGGATGCTTCAAGGGAATGCTTGTTGGTACATTATTGGCGTGACCCTGGTATCTCGACCTTTCGGTAGGGGGGATGCTTTAAGGGAATGCTTATTGGTACATTATTGGCGTGACCCTGGTATCTCGACCTTTCGGTAGGGGGGATGCTTTAAGGGAATGCTTGTTGATACATTATTGGCGTGACCCTGGTATCTTGACCTTTCAGTAGGGAGATGCTTTAAGGGAATGCTGGCTGGTACATTATTGAGATATTGCAGGGCCGTGGGTCACATTTACAGTTACCATTGAGAGTATAAATAGTGGGTTTACTTATAAAGTATAATTGAGCAATTATGGATGCAAATGATTGGTATTATATTCATAAGTGCCGCCGCGGTTCTCCTTTGCTATGGCCATACACATCTAGAGGATGTGCTCAGATGAGGCATTGCAGGGCCGTGGGACACGAATGATATAATACTTACATTGCATAATGGAGTGATCGTGAATGCAAAAGAATGAATTATATTTATATGTGCCACCGTGGCTCTTCTTTGTTATGGGGCATTGCAGGGCCGTGGGACATATATGATATAATATAACAATTGGAATGCTTTATATGCACTGATAATTTGCTATGATATAATACAACAATGATGAGTGCAAATGATTTGAATTATATTTATATATGCCACCACGGCTCTCCTTTGTTATGGGGCATTGCAGGGCCTTGGGACACATATGATATAATATAACAATGATAGGCTTACTTACATTGCACATTTGAGTATTTGTGAAATGTTTATGCATGCAGATCATTTATGCTTATTGATTGCTATGCTATGATTTGACTGTATAACGTGGTTTACTTACTTAGTGTAATCTCATAAAAATATTATAATGTTTTTGCTACAGGATCATGAGATTTGAGAATAACATGTTGGAGTGATGGACCTCAACTCAAATAAAATATAGATTTGTTTTATTGCTATACCAGTGTATGCCCAGACTATATTATTGTGGTGTGTAAGGAACCATAGGTTCGTTGGAGCTTCTATGAAGTGGATTCATATGTTGATGTAACCCCTGTAATGCTTATGTGTAGGGCTTGTAGCCCAAATCTTTAATTAGGGATTGTATTAAAGACATGGACTTGAATGATATAGGTGGTTGCTTTTCTTGAATTCAGTGTCATGTTTCGGGACGCCTTGCGTGCCCGGCACGCGGCGGGTTGTCACCCTAGCTCAAAAAATTTTGGGTCTGGGGCGTGACATGACCCATCTCGGGCTGGTCGTCCATAGGGTCTTCTCGTGCTCCCCCCTCAGTGCAAACCACCCAACAGGTGGTTCGACATCGTACTGCGAATGAACTCTGTTGCGATCAGGCTCAGGATTCGATGGGACAATCTCTATTTGGATGGCTTTCGAGCGGAAGATTCCGACCAGTGGTTCGAGTTCGGATTCCAAGGTTCTTTACATCTATGCGATGATGAATCCATCTTCTTGGGCTTCGACGGCAGCTACCTCGACTTGGAACGCGTTGGAGGACCGAGGGCTAAAATAAAACTAAGCCAGTGGAAACTCGTGCAAGCTGTAGAGGTGCTCGTTAACTCCACGAATACCCAACAAGATAGGGCGTAGTCACTGATCATCATAATTCAGATGATCTGCGAATCGATTAGATTTTAAAGTATCTGCAATGAACTTGCCAACAATTTCCTTAGCAGAATGCAAACCGACCGTAAGATGCTGGCATTGGAGAATGGCTAGGGTTACCTCTCTACCCAGTTGCTGCTCGCCGATAACAATGTCACGCATATCTTCTAACCTCTACAGCCGCTAGATATCACGAGAATACGGACGTTAAGGGAGGTGGGTGCCACAATTGGCATCATACTGCAACCATGCCAGATACGTCGAGGCCGAGGGAATTCGCGCTTGCCTGATGCCCTGTAGGACAACCGTTGGTGGAGGTATTCTATGTCAGCGTCAACGACATCGACGGTGAGAAGCCAGACAACCTCACTACAGCAAATTTAAGGGATGGCAACGCTTTTAAAGTTATTTTTTGATGATTTTTTGCATCAGAAACTGGCCTTTCAACGCTTTTTAAAGCGTTGCTAGGTGGCAAAGAAAATTGCCGACGCTTTTAAAGCATCGGGAAAAATAACTGTGCCGACGCGTTTTAAAGCGTCGGCAACGTAACCCGACGCTTTAAGCGTCAGCAAATTACTTTGTCGATGCTATTGTAAGCGTCGGCAAGTTACGTTGCCGACGCTTTAAAACACGTCGGCAAAGTAATAATCCGACGCTTTAAAAAGCATCGATATAGTTATTTTTCCCGATGCTTGTTAAAGTGTCAGGATTATAAATTTGCCGCTGTTTAAAGCTCTAACGCTTACAATAGCATCGGCATCTCCAATGATAATTTTTTTAAAAAAATAAAATTATAAACATTTAAATTAACCTGTATAATAATGTAATTAATAATCACATTGCTTACATTAAATTTATATTAAACTACAATGCAATCATAACAAACATAAAATCACATTGCATACATTCTTAAAATCTAAATTAAAATTTTAAATATAAATTTCATTACAATCAATTAAGAGAGTTACAATTTAAAGTTTAACAAAATTTAAAAATACATAAAATGGAAGATCTAAAATAAAAGTAGGCGAGGTCAATGATCTGTAGGAGGAAGATCGTCACCCTATCCGCTTCGATCTGATGCTCCAGGAGCCTATAAGAATAATTAAAAAAGTTTAATTTGCTTAACTATCAATTACAATATATTAAATAAATAATTGATATAATGTAAGAATATATATTTAATAATATATGTATTTACCTGGTGTGAAACAAACATGTGTACAATAGATGTAAGCCGCTCAATGTGCTCTCTCCTAGAATCCATCGCTACTCTATCGGCGGCACTCCTCCATTGCATCTTCTCCATCGCTGCATCTTGTACGATACTCCTCTGTCGCATCTCCTCAATCTCATGCTCAAGTCTGCAAACACCATCTATAGCATCACATTCATGTATAGTTATCTCAGATAACTGAGTGGAGATGACTCCAACTCCATAACCCCTCACTCGACCATAGCGCTCCGGCCCATCAGCTCCATAAACACCTCGGCCTCAATGCGAATACTCTGTGCAGATGCTGTAGAGTTATCGATACGCTCAGCAATAAGAGTTGTAGCTCTTTTCTGTATTAATTTAAAAAAAATAGTTAGATCTTACTGAATAACAAAATCAAATTAAAATCGTTGCATGAAATAAATTATAATAAATAATTACATATAAGTCCCTCGACTCATCTCTGACAAAAGTGCCATCATGGTGAGTATGAGTCATCCGATAAAACTCCACCTCACCGGGTTTCCGCCCATGCTCATCCATCTACAAGAAAAATTACATTTTTGTGAAACTAAATTTAATATGATCAAGCTAGTTGCATACAAAAAGTTTTCAACATTTACTTTGGTAGATTATAAAAGGTTCATTCAAAAATTGCGTGAACTCTTGCACGACCCATCTCGAGTGGGTCATCCATAGGGTCTTCTCGTGCTCCTCTCTCAGTGCAAACCACCCAACAGGTGGTTCGACATCGTACTGCAAATGATATATGTTGCGATCAGGCTCAGAATTTGATGGGACAATCTCTATTTGGACGGATTTCGAATGAAAGATTCCGACCAGTGGTTCGAGTTCGGGTTCCAAGGTTCTTTACATCTATGCGACGATGAATCCACCTTCTTGGGCTTCGACGGCAGCTACCTCGACTTGGAACGCGTTGGAGGTCCGAGGGCTAAAATAAAACTAAGCCAGTGTGAACTCATGCATGCTGTAGAGGTGCTCGTTAACTCCACGAGTACCCAGCAAGACAGGACGCAATCACTGATTATTGTGATTCAGATGATCTGCAAATCGATTAGATTCCAAAGTATCTGCAATGAACTTGCCAACAATTTCCTCAGCGGAATGCAAATCGACCGTAAGATGCTAGCATTGGAGGCTGCTCGCCGATAACAATGCCACGCTAGATATCACGAGAATACGGACACAGCAACTGGGTGGAGAGGTATCCTTAGCCATTCTCCAATGCCTGCATCTTACGATCGGTTTGCATTCCACTGAGAAAATTGTTGGCAAGTTCGTTGCAGATACTTTGGAATCTAATCGATTCGCAGATCATCTGAATCACGACAATCAGTGACTGCGCCCTGTCTTGCTGGGTACTCGTGGAGTTAACGAGCACCTCTACAGCATGCACGAGTTCCCACTGGCTCAGTTTTATTTTAGCCCTCGGTCCTCTAGCGCGTTCCAAGTTGAGGTAGCTGTCGTCAAAGCCCAAGAAGGTGGATTCATCATCGCATAGATGTAAAGAACCTCGAACCCGAACTCGAACCACTGGTCAGAATCTTACGCTCGAAAGCCATCCAAATAGATATTGTCCCATCGAATCATGAGCCTGATCGCAACAGATTTCCTTCGCAGTACGATGTCGAACCACCTGTTGGGTGGTTTGCGCTGAGGGGAAGCACGGGAAGACCCTGTGGACGACCTGCCTTAGATGGTCGTGCATGAGTTCGCACAATTTTTGAATGAACCTTTTATAATCTACCCAAGTAAATGTTGAAAACTTTTTGCATGAAACTAGCTTGATCGATATTAAATTCAGTTTTACAAAAATGTAATTTTTCTTGTAAATGGATGAGCATGGGCGAAAACCCGGTGAGGTGGATGACTCATACTCACCATGATGGCACTTTTATCAGAGATGAGTCGAGGGACTTATATGTAATTATTTATTATAATTTATTTTATGTAGTGATTTTAATTTGATTTTTTCTCAATAAGATCTAACTAATTTTTTTAAATTAATACAGGAAAGAACTACAGCTTTTATTGCTGAGCGTGTCGATGACTCTACAGCATCTACACAGAGTAGTCGCATTGAGGCCGAGGCGTTTACAGAGCTGATGTGGCCGGAACGCTATGGTCGAGTGAGGGGTTATGGAGTTGGAGTCACCTCACTCAGTTATCTGAGATGACTAGACATGAACGTGATGTTGTAGATGTTGCAGATGGTGTTCACAGACTTGAGCATGAAATTGAAAAGATGCGACGAAGGAGTGTCGTACAAGATGCAGCGATGGAGGAGATGCAATAGAGGAGTGCTGCCGATAGAGCAGCGATGGATTCTATAAGAGAGCACATTGAGCGGCTTACATCTATCGTACACATGTTTGTTCCACACCAGGTAAATATATATATTATTAAATATATATTCTTATATTATATCAATTATTTATCTAATATATTGTAATTGATAGTTAAGCAAATTAAACTTTTTTAATTATTCCTATAGGCTCCTGGAACATCAGATCGGAGCGGATAGGGTGACAATCTTCCTCCTACAATCATTGACCATGCCTACTTTTATTTAGATCTTTCATTTTATGTATTTTTAAATTTTGTTAAACTTTAAATTGTAACTCTCTTAATTAATTGTAATGAAATTTATATTTGAAATTTTAATTTAGATTTTAAGAATGTATGCAATGTGATTTTATGTTTGTTATGATTGCATTGTAGTTTAATATAAATTTAATGTAAGCAATGTGATTATTAATTACATTATTATATGGGTTTAATTTAAATGTTTGTAATTTTATTTTTAAAAAATTATCGTTGGAGATGCTAACGCTATTGTAAGTGTTGGCAAATTATAGTGCCGACGCTTTTAACAGCGTCGACAAATTTATAAACAAGTGTCAGAAAAAATAACTGTGCCATGCTTTTTAAAGTGTCGGATTATTACTTTGCCGATGTGTTTTAAAGTGTCGACAAAGTAACTTGCTGACACTTACAATAGCGTCGGCAAAGTAATTTGCTGACATGTTTAAAGCGTCGGTAAATTAAAGCATCGGCAAATTAATTTTTTT
>UESW01004604.1:428300-444904 GCA_900491605.1 Calamus simplicifolius
TTTTCTTCAAGGGTAATGAATTCTTCTTTGTCACCCGTCATATGTCTTGAGCAGCCACTATCAAGATACCACTTTCTCTTTGATCTCTTGGCCACAAGACATTCCTGCAATTATATCAAACTTTATGTTTAGGTACCCAAGCTTTCTTGGGTCCTTCATGGTTAGTAGCAACAAAATTATTCCTTTCGGAACCCATATTTTCTTTCCTTTAACATTTAAGTTTTTATTAGGTTTTAGAATTTTACATTCATAAGATTTATGTCCTTGTTGATTACATTTAAAGCATGTAAAATTACTTTGGCCAACACGCACAAAAATATTTTTTAGTGATTTTTGCTTTCTCAAAGTGTTATACTCTAATCCGGCTTTGTCAAAAATAGCTTTTTGACTATTTAATAACATGTCTAATTTAGTTGAGCTTAATGTAAACTTATCAACTATGTTCTTATGTTTTTCAACCTCTTTCCTTAGTTTATCATTTTCATTGGTAATTAATTCTTTCTCTTTTATCAAAATTTCATTTTCAGTTTTAAGTTTCTTAACTTCATTATTAAGATCTTCCTTTTCTTTAATGAAAGTTAAATTTTCATTTTTCAAAATCTTGTATTTCTTTTCAAAATCTTGAAATCGCTAACAAGTTCATTAAAAGCATCAAATAGTTCATCAAAAGCAAATTCATCGCAAGGGTTATCGGAACTTACCTCATCGTTGTCGTCCGCCATGAAACATACATTTGCGACTTCCTTTTGTTCTTCTTCTTCGGAAGAAGTTTCCTCGCTATCACTCCAAGTCGCCACATAAGCCTTCTTTTTCTTTTTGTAGGCTTTCTTCAATTTAGGACATTCATTCCTAAAGTGCCCCGGTTTATTACACTCATAGCAAGTCAAGGGTCTTTCTCTTTTTCTTTGTCCTTGTCCTGTTCTTATCCTTTTCTCCTTCCCACTTTGTTCCAAATTTCTTCTTGTGGAAGGGTTTCTTTCTCCTCATGAATCTTTTAAATTTCTTAGCTAAGAGAGCAGTTTCTTCATCATCATCATCATCATCACTGCTGCTCTCTTCTTCTTTTGCAGCATTGAGGGCAATCACTTTCTTCTTATTTGTGTCCTCCTCTACATGCGCCTCATAGTCAGCTCATGGGTCATAAGAGATCCTAGAAGCTCCTCTAAGGGTAATGTGTTGAGGTCCTTTGCTTCTTGGATTGCAGTCATTTTTGCTTCCCATGATCTTGGTAATGACCTAAGAATTTTCTGAACAAGTTCTGAGTTAGTATATGTCTTACCAAGACTTTTCAAACCATTTACAATATCTGTAAATCTAGTGTACATGCATGCAATGGTTTCAGATTGTTCCATGCTAAACAACTCATATTTATGGACAAGAATATTAATTTTAGATTCTTTAACTTGGTTGGTACCCTCATGGGTAACCTCTAGTCTATCCCAAATCTCCTTTGCGGAATTACAAGTGAAGATTCTATTAAATTCATTAGCGTCTAAAGAGCAATATAGGACATTCATGGCCTTAGCATTGAGCTGTGCCATCTTCCTATCATTATCATTCCAGTCCCTTTCAGGCTTAGGAACAATAGTGCCATCAATAACGTGTGTGGGTGTACTAGGTCCATTAATTATAACACCCCATAATTCATAATCAGAAGCTTGAATGAATATCCTCATTCTTACTTTCCAATAAGAATATTTGAACCATTAAATAGTGGAGGTCTATTCATAGAATGACCTTCAGCAAATGATCCAACTTGTGTTGCCATTTGGATCTTTAGCTCTTGATCGTGTGATCAAAATCTAATGAGCACTAGCTCTGATACCAATTGTTGGTCCAGATGACAACCCAAGAGGGGGGGGGTGAATTGGGTTCTTTAAAAAATTAGCCTTTTAAAGTAGTTTGCTTCGAGATGAATGAAGGCAATAGCAATGTAAATGCAAAGTGCAGTGAATAAAATAGAGATAGAGAAAGAGTCAATGAAAGCATGGCAAACACAAAGATTTTATAGTGGTTCGATGTATCCAACACCTACGTCCACTCCCAAGATTCACTTGGGTCCACACTATAATCTTCTTTGATTACAGCAGAGTTGTTTTACAAGCTCACAACTCAAACTTGTTGTTTTCCCGGGATCACAACGAACCCAGCTGGTTTTCAAGGGCTCACCAGCACAAAAAACCCTAACACAAGCTTTACCAAGCTTGTACCGAGGTAAGACTACCTCCACTAGTTCAATCCCCCAGATTGAACTAAACACAAAGAATAGAAATATTGTTTTTCAGTTACAAAGCTCCTTAATGAGCAGATAAACAAATATAAGAATAAAGTTTAGAAAAGCCTAATTTGCAGTTGGTTGGCTTTTGAGCTTTTCTTCTTTTCTTCAACTCCTTTGAAGTATAGAATCGGGCCTCAGCTCGGATTCTTCACGGACAGTATGTTGGAGTTGATTTGAGCTTTTTCTCTTTTCTTTGAGTGTTGAAAATCACTTGAGATGCTCTGAATAGCTCTTGGATTTTCTTCTGAAGCTTCCTTGGATTGTTGAGCTTTAGCACAGAAGGAGCTTCCTTTGATTTCACACTCTTTCTTTCACTCTATTTTGAATCACGGATTTTTTCAAATGAAGCTCTGTTTTTCCGATTTTTCTCTTCTTTTCTCTTGAAGTGAATATCTCTCTATTTTTTCTTTGATTTGAAAACAGGTTCTTTATTTATAGATTCTGCAAAAATATAGCCGTTAGAAACAAAGAAAAATAGCCGTTGATTAAAAATCTTACCGTTGACGTTGAGTTGGCATTCGAAAAATCTCGTCCAGATTTGCTGGAGTCGACTCCTGCTTTCCGCGAGTCGGCTCGAAGTCGTGATACCAAAAATAGAAATACTCAGAAAGTCAAAGGGTCGACTCATCAAAATAAAGTGTCGACTCCTGATAGTCGGAGGTCGACTCATGAAAAGTTGGGGGTCGACTCGCGAAATGCTCAGAAAAAACACTCCTCTGGAGTCTGAGCGGAGTCGACTCACACAGTCATGGAGTCGGCTCGACAGAATCGGTCTGAGATCGCAGACGATCCGACGGTCGTGATCGATCCAATCCTTGATCCCAATCGGCCACGACAGATCGTGGACCATGGCGATCGGTTCGATTGCCGATGATCCGACAGTTGCGATCGATCCAAGCCCTGATCCCGATCGGCCACGACCAATCACGGACCGTTGCGATCGGTCCAAGATCGCGACGATCCAACGGTTGCGATTGATCCAAGCCCTGATCCCGATCGGCCACGACCGATCCCGGACCGTTGCGATCGGTCCGAGATCGCTGACGATCCGACGGTTGCGATCGATCCAAGCCCTAATCCGATCGGCCACGACCGATCCCAGGCCATTGCGATCGGTCCGTGATCGTGATGATCCGACGGTTGCGATCGATCCAAGCCCTAACCCCGATTGGCCATGACCGATCCCGACCGTTGCGATCGGTCCGAGATCGCGGACGATCCGACGGTTGCGATCGATCCAATCCCTGATCCCGATCGACCATGATCGATCTCGGACAGTGGCGATTGGTCGATCGTCGACGATCCGACGGTTGCAATCAATCCAAGCCCCCTGATCCCGAATGGCCACGACCGATCTGGACCATTGCGATCGTCTGAGATCACTGACGATCCGATGGTTGTGATCGATCCAATCCATGATCCTAATCGGCCACGACCGATTGCGGACCGTGGCGATCGGTCTGATTGCGATGATCCGACAGTTGCGATTGATCCAAGCCCTGATCCCGATCGGCCACGACCGATCACGGATCGTTGCGATCGGTCCGAGATCATGACGATCCGACGATTGCGATCGATCCAAGCCCTGATCCCGATCGACCTCGACCGATACCGGACCGTTGCGATTGGTCTGAGATCGTGGACGATCTGACGGTTGCGATCGATCCAATCCCTGATCCCGATCGGCCACGACCGATCTTGGACAGTGGCGATCGGTCTGATTGCCGACGATCTGATGGTTGCGATCGATCCAAGCCCTGATCCCGATCGGCCACGACCGATCAAGAACCGTTGCGATCAGTCCGAGATCGCGATGATCCAATCGGTTCCGATCGATCCAAGCCCTAATCCCGATCGGCCACGACCGATACCGGACCGTTGCGATCGGTCCGAGATCACGATGATCCGACGGTTGCGATCGATCCAAGCCCTGATCCCAATCAGGCCACGACCGATCCCGGACCGTTGCGATTGGTCCGAGATCGCTGACGATCCGATGGTTGCGATCGATCCAAGCCCTAACCCCGATCGGCCACGACCGATCCCGGATCCGTTGCGATCGGCCCGAGATCGCGGACGATCCGACGGTTGCGATCGATCCAATCCCTGATCCCGATCAGCCACGATCGATCTCGGACAGTGGCGATCGGTCTGATCGCCGACGATCCGATGGTTGCGATCGATCCAAGCCATGACCCCGATCAACCTCGATCGATACCGGACCGTTGCGATTGGTCTGAGATCGCGGACGATCCGACGGTTGCGATCGATCCAATCCCTGATCCCGATCGGCCACGACCGATCTTGGACAGTGGCGATCGGTCTGATCGCCGACGATCCGACGGTTGCGATCGATCCAAGCCCTGATCCCGATCGGCCACGACCGATCACGAACCATTGCGATCGGTCCGAGATCGCGATGATCCGACGGTTGCGATCGATCCAAGCCCTGATCCTGATCGGCCACGACCGATCCCGGACCATTGCAATCGGTCCGAGAACGTTGACGATCCGACGGTTGCGATCGATCCAAGCCCTAATCCCGATCGACCATGACCGATACCGGACCGTTGCGATCGGTCCGAGATCGCGACGATCCGATGGTTGCGATCGATCCAAGCCCTGATCCCAATCGCCACGACCGATCCCGGACTGTTGCGATTGGTCCGAGATCGCTGACGATCCGACGGTTGCGATCGATCCAAGCCCTAACCCCGATCGGCCACGACCGATCTCGGACCGTTGCGATCGGCCCGAGATCGCGAACGATCCGACGGTTGCGATCAATCCAATCCCTGATCCCGATCAGCCACGATCGATCTCGGACAGTGGCGATCGGTCTGATCACCGATGATCCGATGGTTGCGATCGATCCAAGCCCTGATACCGATCGGCCACGACCGATCCTGGACCATTGCGATCGGTCTGAGATCGCGGACGATCCGATGGTCATGATCGATCCAATCCTTGATCCCAATCGGCCACGACAGATCGTGGACCGTGGCGATCGGTCCGATTGCCGATGATCCGATAGTTGCGATCGATCCAAGCCCTGATCCCGATCGGCCACGACCGATCACGGACCGTTGCGATCGGTCCAAGATCGCGATGATCCGACGGTTGCGATTGATCCAAGCCCTGATCCCGATCGGCCACGACCGATCCCGGACCGTTGCGATCGGTCCGAGATTGCTGACGATCCGACGGTTGCGATCGATCCAAGCCCTAATCCCGATCGGCCACGACCGATCCCAGGCCATTGCGATCGGTCCGAGATCGTGACGATCCGATGGTTGCGATCGATCCAAGCCCTAACCCTGATCGGCCATGACCGATCCCGGACCGTTGCGATCGGTCCGAGATCGCATACGATCCAACGGTTGCGATCGATCAATCCTGATCCCATCGGCCACGATCGATCTTGGACAGTGGCTATCGGTCTGATCGCCGATGATCCGACTGTTGCGATCGATCCAAGCCCTTTTCCCGATTGGCCACGATCGATCCCGGACCATTGCGATCGGTCTAAGATCGCGGACGATCCGACGGTTGTGATCGATCCAAGCCCTGATCCCAATCGGCCACAATCGATCCCGGACCGTTGCGATCGGTCCGAGATCGTTGACGATCCGACGGTTGTGATCGATCCAAGCCCTAACCTCGATCGGCCATGACCGATCCCGGACCATTGCGATCGGTCCGAGATCGCGGACGATCCGACGGTTGCGATCGATCCAATCCCTGATCCCGATCGGCCACGATCGATCTCGGACAGTGGCTATCGGTCTGATCGGATGATCCGATGGTTGCGATCGATCCAAGCCCTATTCCGATCGCCACGATCGATCCCGGACCATTGCGATCGGTCTGAGATCGCGGACAATCCGACGGTTGTGATTGATCCAATCCCTGATCCCAATCGGCCATGACCGATCTCGGACCATGGCGATCGGTCCGATTGCCGATGATCTGACAGTTGCGATCGATCCAAGCCCTGATCCCGATCGGCCACGACCGATCCTGGACCATTGCGATTGGTCCGAGATCGCGATGATCCGACAGTTGCGATCGATCCAAGCCCTGATCCCGATCGGCCACGACCGATCCCGAACCGTTGCGATCAGTCCAAGATCGCTGACGATCCGACGATTGCGATCGATCCAAGCCCTGATCCCGATTGTCCACGACCGATCACGGACCGTTGCGATCGGTCCGAGATCGCGATGATCTGACGGTTGCGATCGATCCAAGACCCTGATCGGCCATGACCGATCCCGGACCGTTGCGATCGGTCTGAGATCGCGGACGATCCGACGGTTGTGATCAATCCAATCCCTGATCCCAATCGGCCACGACCGATCTCGGACCATGGCGATCGGTCGATTGCCGATGATCCGACAGTTGCGAACGATCCAAGCCCTGATCCCGATCGGCACGACCGATCCGGACCATTGCGATTGATCTGAGATCGCGGATCCGATGGTTGTGATCGATCCAAGCCCTGATCCCAATCGGCCACGACGATCCCGAACCGTTGCGATCGGTCCGAGATCGCTGACGATCCGATGGTTGCGATCGATCCAAGCCCTAACCCCGATCGGCCATGACCGATCCCGGACCGTTGCGATCGGTCCGAGATTGCGGACGATCCGATGGTTGCGATCGATCCAATCCCGGATCTCGATCGGCCATGATCGATCTCGGACAGTGGCTATCGGTCTGATCGCCGACGATCCGACGGTTGCGATCGATCCAAGCCCTATTCTCGATCGGCCACGATCGATCCCGGACCATTGTGATCGGTCTGAGATCGTGGACGATCCGATGGTTGTGATTGATCCAATCCCTGATCCCAATCGGCTATGACCGATCTCAAACCGTGGCGATCGGTTCGATTGCCGATGATCTGACAGTTGCGATCGATCCAAGCCCTGATCCTGATCAGCCGCGACTGATCCCGGACCATTGCGATCGGTCCGAGATCACGACGATCCGATAGTTGCGATCGATCAAAGCCCTGATCCCGATTGGCCACGACCGATCCCGGACCGTTGCGATCAGTCCGAGATCGCTGACAATCTGATGATTGCGATCGATCCAAGCCCTGATCCCGATTGTCCATGACCGATCACGGACCGTTGCGATTGGTCCGAGATCGCGACGATCCGACGGTTGCGATCGATCCAAGACCTGATCTCGATCGGCCATGACCGATCCCAGACCGTTGCGATCTGTCCGAGATCGCTGACGATCCAATGGTTGCGATCAATCCAAGCCCTGATCCCGATCGGCCATGACCAATCCTGGACCGTTGCGATCGGTCTGAGATCGCGACGATCCGACGGTTGCGATCGATCCAAGCCCTGATCCCGATTGGCCACGACCGATCCCGGACCATTGCGATCGGTTCGAGATCGCTGATGATCCGACGATTGCGATCGATCCAAGCCCTAACCCTGATCGGCCTCGACCGATCCCGGACCGTTGTGATCGGTCCGAGATCGCGGACGATCCGACGGTTGCGATCGATCCAATCCCTGATCCCGATCGGCCATGGCCGATCCCGAATGTGGCGATCGGTCCGAGATCGCTAATGATCCGATGGTTGAGATCGATCCAAGCCCTGATCCCAATCGGCCACGACCGATCCCGGACCGTTGCGATCGGTCCGAGATCACGGACAATCCGATGATTGTGATCGATCCAATCTCTGATCCCGATCGGCCACGACCGATCTCGGACAGTGGCGATCGGTCTGATCACCGACGATCCGATGGTTGTAATCAATCTAAGCCCTGATCCTGATCGGCCACGACCGATCCCGAACCGCGACGATCGGTCCGATCGCCGATGATCTGATGGTTGCGATCGATCCAAGCCCTGATCCTGTTCGTCCACGACCGATCTCGTACCATGGCGAGCGGACCGATCGGCATCGATCCGACGGTTGCCATCGATCCAAGCCCTGATCGATCCTGGTCAGCGATGAACGATCTCGGACCATCGCGATCGATCCGATAGGTGATGATCCGACGGTTGCGATCGATCCAAGCCTTGACCCTGATCGGCGACGACCTATCTCGGACCATTGCGATCGGTCCGAGATCACTGACGATCCTACGGTAGCGATCGATCCAAGCCCTGATCCCGATCGTCCATGACCGATCCCGGAACGTGGCGATCGGTCCAATCAGCGATGATCCGACGGTTGCGATCGATCCAAGCCATGATCCCGATCGGCCACGACCGATCCCGGACCGTTGCGATCGGTTCGAGATCACGACGATCCGATGGTTGGGATCGATGCAAGCCCTGATCCCGATCGGCCACGATCGATCCTGGACCGTTGCAATCGGTTCGAGATCGCTGACGATCCGACGGTTGCAATCGATCCAAGCCCAGATCCTGATCGGCCACGACCGATCACGGACCATTGCGATCAGTCCGAGATCGCGATGATCCTACTGTTGCGATTGATCCAAGCCCTGATCCCGATCGGCCACGACCGATTCCGGACCATTGCGATCGGTCTGAGATCGCTGACGATCCAACGGTTGCGATCGATCCAAGCCCTGATCCCGATTGGCCATGACCAATCACGGACCGTTACGATCGGTCCGAGATCACGATGATTCGACGGTTGCGATCGATCCAAGCCCTGATCCCGATCGGCCACGACCGATCCCGGACCGTTGCGATCGATCCGAGATCGCTGACGATCCGACGGTTGTGATCGATCCAAGCCCTAATCCCGATCGGCCATGACCGATCCCGGAACATTGCGATCGGTCTGAGATCGCAACGATCCGACGGTTGTGATCGATCCAAGCCCTGATCCCGATCGGCCACGACCGATCACGGACCATTGCGATCCGTCCGAGATCGCGACGATCCGACTGTTGCGATCGATCCAAGCCCAGATCCCGATCGGCCACGACCGATCCCGGACCATTGCGATCGGTCTGAGATCGCTGATGATCCGACGGTTGCGATCGATCCAAGCCCTGATCCCGATCGGCCACGACCAATCATGGACCGTTACGATCGGTCCGAGATCACGATGATTTGACGGTTGCGATCGATCCAAGCCCTGATCCCGATCGGCCACGACCGATCCCGGACCGTTGCGATCGATCCGAGATCGCTGACGATCCGACGGTTGCGATCGATCCAAGCCCTGATCCCGATCGGCCACGACCGATCCCGAACTATTGCGATCGGTCCGAGATCGCGACGATCTGACGGTTGCAATCGATCCAAGCCCTGATCCCGATCGGCCAAGACCAATCCCGAACCGTTGCGATCGGTCAGAGATCGCTGACGATTCGACGGTTGCGATCGATCCAAGCCCTGACCCCGATCGACCTCGACCGATACCGGACCGTTGCGATCGGTCCAAGATCGCTGACGATCCGACCGTTGCGATCGATCCAAGCCCTGATCCCGATCGGCCATGACCGATCCCAGACCGTTGCAATCGGTCCGAGATCGCTGACGATTCGACAGTTGCGATCGATCCAAGCCCTGACCCCGATCGACCTCGATCGATACCGGATCGTTGCGATCAGTCCGAGATCGCGGACGATCTGATGGTTGCGATCGATCCAATCCCTGATCCCGATCGGCCACGACCAATCTCGGACAGTGGCGATCGGTCTGATCGCCGATGATCCGACGGTTGCGATCGATCCAAGCCCTGATCCCGATCGGCCATGACCGATCACAGACCATTGCGATCGGTCCGAGATCGCGACAATCCGACGGTTGCGATCGATCCAAGCCATGATCCCGATCGGTCACAACTGATCCCAGACCATTGCGATCGGTTCGAGATCGCTGATGATCCAACGGTTGCGATCGATCCAAGCCCTGATTCCGATCGGCCATGACCGATCCCAGACCATTGCGATCGGTCCAAGATCGCAGCGATCCGACGGTTGCGATCGATCCAAGCCCTGATCGCAATCGGCCACGATCGATCCTGGACCCTTGCGATCAGTCCGAGATCGCTAACGATCCGACGGTTGTGATCGATCCAAGCCCTGACCCCAATCGGCCACGACCGATCCCGAACCGTTGCGATCGGTCCGAGATCGCGAACGATCCGATGGTTGTGATCGATCCAATCCCTGATCCCAATCGGCCACGATCGATCTCGGACAGTGGCGATCGGTCTGATCGCCGACGATCTGACAGTTGCGATCGATCCAAGCCCTGATCCCGATCGGCCACGACCGATCACAGACCGTTGCGATCGGTCCGAGATCGTGATGATCCAACGGTTGCGATCGATCCAAGCCCTGATCCCGATCGGCCACGACCAATCACGGACCGTTGCGATCGATCCGAGATCGCTGACGATCCGACGGTTGCGATCGATCCAAGCCCTGATCCCGATCGGTCACGACCGATCCTGGACCATTGCGATCGGTCCGAGATAGCGATGATCCGACGGTTGCAATCGATCCAAGCCCTGATCCCGATCAGCCACACCGATCCTAGACCGTTGCGATCGGTCCGAGATCGCTGACGACTCGACGGTTGCGATCGATCCAAGCCCTCACCCCGATCGACCTCAACCGATACCGGACCGTTGCGATCGGTCCGAGATCACGGACGATCCGATGGTTGCGATCGATCCAATCCCTGATCCCGATGGGCCACGACCGATCTCGGATAGTGGCAATCGGTCTGATCGCCGACGATCCGACGGTTGCGATCGATCCAAGCCCTGATCCCGATCGGCTACGACCGATCACAGACCGTTGCGATCGGTCCGAGATCGCAATGATCCGACGGTTGCGATCGATCCAAGCCCTGATCCCGATCGGCCACGACCGATCCCGGACCATTGCGATCAGTCCGAGATCGTGAACAATCCGACGATTACGATCGATCCAATCCCTGATCCCGATCGGCCACGACCGATCTCGGACAGTGGCGATCGGTCTGATCGCCGACGATCCGATGGTTGCGATCGATCCAAGCCCTGATCCTGATCGGCCACGATCGATCTCGGACCGTGGTGATCGGTCCGATCGCCGACGAACCGATGGTTGCGATCGATCCAAGCCCTGATCCTGTTCATCCACGACCGATCTCGTACCATGGCGAGCAGACCGATCGGCATCGATCCGACGGTTGCCATCGATCCAAGCCCTGATCGATCCTGGTCGGTGATGAACGATCTCGGACCGTCACGATCGATCCCATAGGCGACGATCTGATGGTTGCGATCGATCCAAACCTTGATCCTGATCGGCCACGATCGATCTTGGACCATTGCGATCGGTCCAAGATCGCTGACGATCCTACGGTAGCGATCGATCTAAGTCCTGATCCCAATCATCCATGACCGAACCCGGACCGTGGCGATTGGTCCAATCGGCGATGATCCGATGGTTGCGATTGATCCAAGCCCTGATCCCGATCGGCCACGACCGATCCAGAACGTTGTGATTGGTCCGAGATCGCGATGATCCGATGGTTGCGATCGATCCAAGCCATGATCTCAATCGGCCATGACCGATCCCGGACCATTGCGATCGGTCCGAGATCGCTGACGATTCGACGGTTGCGATCGATCCAAGCCCTGACACCGATCAACCTCGATCGATACCGGACCGTTGCGATCGGTCCACGATCGCTGACGATCCAACGGTTGCGATGGATCCAAGCCCTGATCCCGATCGGCCACGACTGGTCCCGAACTGTTGCGATCGGTCTGAGATCGCTGACGATTCGACGGTTGTGATCGATCCAAGACCTGACCCCGATCGAACTCGACGATACCAGACCGTTGCGATCGGTCCGAGATCGTGGACGATCCGACGGTTGCGATCGATCCAATCATTGATCCTGATCGGCCATGATCGATCTCGGACAGTGGCGATCGGTCTGATCGATGACGATCCGACAGTTGCGATCGATCCAAGCACTGATCCCGATCGGCCACGACCGATCACAGACCGTTGCAATCGGTACGAGATCGCGACAATCTGACGGTTGCGATCGATCCAAGCCATGATCCCGATCGGCCACGACCGATCCCGGACCGTTGCGATCAGTCCAAGATCGCTGATGATCCAACGGTTGCGATCGATCCAATACCTTATCCCAATCGGCCATGACCAATCTCGGACCGTGGCGATCGGTCCGATTACCGATGATCCGACAGTTGCGATCGATCCAAGCCCTGATCCCAATCGGCCACGATCGATCACAGACCATTGCGATCGGTCTGAGATCACGATGATTCGACGGTTGTGATCGATCCAAGCCCTGATCCCGATCAGCCACGACCGATCCCGGACCGTTGCGATTGATCCGAGATCGCTGACGATCCGATGGTTGCTATCGATCCAAGCCCTGATTCTGATCGGCCACGACCGATCCCGGACCGTTGCGATCGGTTCGAGATCGCGATGATCCGACGGTTGCGATCGATCCAAGCCCTGATCCTGATCGGCCATGACCGATCCCGGACCGTTTCGATCGGTCCGAGATCGCTGACGATTCGATGGTTGCGATCGATCCAAGCCCTGACCTCGATCGACCTCGACCGATATCGAACCGTTGCGATCGGTCCGTGATCGCGGACGATCCGATGGTTGCGATCGATCTAATCCCTGATCCTGATCGGCTACGACCGATCTCGAACAGTGGCGATCGGTCTGATCGCCGACGAACCGACGGTTGCGATCGATCCAAGCCCTGATCCCGATCGGCCACGACCGATCACAGACCGTTGCGATCGGTCCGAGATCGCGACAATCCGACGGTTGCGATCGATCCAAGCCATGATCCTGATCGGCCACGATCGATCCCGAACCGTTGTGATCAGTCCGAGATCGCTGATGATCCAACGGTAGCGATCGATCCAAGCCCTGATCCCGATCGGCCATGACCGATCCCGGACCATTGTGATCGGTCTGAGATCGTGACGATCCGACGGTTGCGATCGATCCAAGCCCTGATCGCAATCGGCCACGACCGATCCTGAACCCTTGCGATCGGTCCAAGATCGCTGACGATCCGACGGTTGCGATCGATCCAAGCCCTGACCCCAATCGGCCACGACTGATACCAAACCGTTGCGATCGGTTCGAGATCGCGGACGATCCGATGGTTGCGATCGATCCAATCCCTGATCCCAATCAGCCACGACCGATCTCGTACCGTGACGATCGGTCCGATTGCCAATGATCCGATAGTTGCGATCGATCCAAGCCCTGATCCCAATCGGCCACGACCGATCAAGGACCGTTGCGATCGATGCGAGATCACGACGATCCGACGGTTGCGATCGATCCAAGCCCTGATCCCGATCGGCCACGACCGATCACAGACCGTTGCGATCGGTCCGAGATCGCGATGATCCAACGGTTGCGATCGATCCAAGCCCTGATCCCGATCGGCCATGACCAATCACAGACCGTTGCGATCGATCCGAGATCGCTGACGATCCGATGGTTGCGATCGATCCAAGCCCTGATCCCGATCGGCCACGACCGATCCCAGACCATTTCGATCGGTCCGAGATCGCGACGATCCAACGGTTGCGATCGATCCAAGCCCTGATCCCGATCGGCCACGATCGATCCCGGACCGTTGCGATCGGTCCGAGATCGCTGATGATTCGATGGTTGCAATCGATCCAAGCCCTGACCCCGATCATCTCGACCGATACTGGACCATTGCGATCGGTCCGAGATCGCGGACGATCCGACTGTTGCGATCGATCCAATCCCTGATCCCAATCAGCCACGACCGATCTCGGACAGTGGCGATCGGTCTGATCGCCGACGATCCGACGGTTGCGATCGATCCAAGCCCTGATCCCGATCGGCTACGACCGATCACAGACCATTGCGATCGGTCCGAGATCGCAACGATCCGACGGTTGTGATCGATCCAAGCCCTGATCCCGATCGGCCACGACCGATCTCGGACAGTGGCGATCGGTCTGATCATCGACGATCCGACGGTTGCGATCGATCCAAGCTCTGATCCTGATCAGCCACGATCGATCTCGGACAATGGTGATCGGTCCGATCGCCGACGATCCGATGGTTGCGATCGATCCAAGCCCTGATCCTGTTCATCCACGATCGATCTCGTACCATGGCGAGCGGACCGATCGGCATCGATCCGACGGTTGCCATCGATCCAAGCCCTGATCAATCCTGGCCAGCGATGAACGATCTTGGACCATCGTGATCGATCCGATAGGCGATGATCCGATGATTGCGATCGATCCAAGCCTTGATCCTGATCGGCCACGACCAATCTCGGACCATTGCAATTGGTCCGAGATAGCTGACGATCCTACGGTAAAGATCGATCCAAGCCCTGATCCCGATCATCCATGACCGATCCCAGACCGTGGCGATCGGTCCAATCGGCGACGATCCGATGGTTGCGATCGATCCAAGCCCTGATCCCGATCGGCCACGACCGATCCCGGAACATTGCAATCGGTCCGAGATCGCAACGATCCGATGGTTGTGATCGATCCAAGCCCTGATCTTGATCAGCCCGACCGATCCCGGATCGTTGCGATCGGTTCGAGATCGCTGACGATCCGATGGTTGCGATCAATCCAAGCTCGGATCCCGATCGGCCACGACCGATCACGGACCATTACGATCAGTCCGAGATCTCGACGATCCGACTGTTGCGATCGATCCAAGCCCTGATCTCGATCGGCCACGACCGATCCCGGACCATTGCGATCAGTCCATGATCGCTGATGATCCGACGATTGCGATCGATCCAAGCCCTGATCCCGATCGGCCACGACCGATCCCGGACCGTTGCGATCGGGCCAAGATCGTGGATGACCCGACGGTTGCGATCGATCCAAGCCCTGATCCCGATCGTCCACGACCGATCCCGGACCATGGCTATCAGTCCAATCGGCGATGATCCGATGGTTGCGATCGATCCAAGCCCTGATCCCGATCGGCCACAACCAATCCCGGACCGTTGCGATCGGTCCGAGATAGCGGATGATCCGATGGTTGCGATCGATTCAATCCCTAATCCCAATCGGCCACGACCGATCTCAAACCATGGCGATCGGTCCGATTGTTGATGATCCGACGGTTGCGATCGATCCAAGCCCTGATCCCGATCGGTCACGATCGATCCCGGACTATTGCGATCGGTCCGAGATCGCAACGATCCGACGGTTGTGATCGATCCAAGCCCTGATCTCGATCGCCCACGATCGATCTCGGACCGTTGCGATCAGTCCAAGATCGTTGACGATCCGACGGTTGCGATCGATCTAAGCCTTGATCCCGATCGGGCATGACTGATCACGGACCATTGCGATCGGTCGGAGATCGCGACGATCCAACAGTTGCGATCGATCCAAGCCCTGATCCCGATCGGCCACGACCGATCCCGGACCATTGTGATCGGTCCGAGATCGCTGATGATCCGACGGTTGCGATTGATCCAAGCCCTGATCCCGATCGGCCATGATCAATCCCGGACCGTTGCGATCGGTCCGAGATGCGATGATCCGACGTTGCGATCGATCCAAGCCCTGATCCTGATCGGCCACGATCGATCCCGGACCGTTGTGATCGGTCCGAGATCACGGACAATCCGACGATTGCGATCGATCCAATCCCTGATCCCGATCGGCCCGACCGATCTCGAACAGTGGCGATCGGTCGATCACCGACGATCCGACGGTTGCGATCGATCGAAGCCCTGATCCTGATCGGCCACGATCGATCTTGGACCGTGGCGATCGGTCCGATCACCGACGATTCGATGGTTGCGATCGATCCAAGCCCTGATCCTGTTCGTCCACGACTGATCTTATACCGTGGCTAGCAGACCGATCGGCGTCGATCCGACGGTTGCCATCGATCCAAGCCCTAATCGATCCTGGTCGGCGATGAACAATCTTGGACCATCGCGATCGATCCGATAGGCGATGATCCGACGGTTGCAATCAATCCAATCCTTGATCCTGATCGGCCACGACCGATCTCGGACCATTGCGATCGGTCCAAGATCGCTGACGATCCTACGGTAGCGATCGATCCAAGCCCTGATCTCGATCATCATGACCGATCCCCGGACCATGGCGATCGGTCCAATCGGCGACGATCCGATGGTTGCGATCGATCCAAGCCCTGATCCCGATCGGCCACGACCGATTCCGGAACGTTGCGATCGGTCCGAGATCACAACGATCCGACGGTTGCGATCGATCCAAGCCCTGATCTTGATCGGCCACGATCGATCTCGGACCGTTGCGATCGGTTCGAGATCGCTGACGATCCGACGGTTGCGATCGATCCAA